>JAHPZR010043672.1:30000-72500 GCA_019787425.1 Platygyra sinensis
TAAATGAGAAATTAAGACCACCCCCTCTCCCCATTTCAATGATGGAAAAAAATGGCGCGCTTTGGTTAGACCGGGGGGGAGGGGTGGTTTTATTTCTCATTTTATTCTGTCCAAGATTGCAGCTTCCCAAAACCCTTACCAAAGTCTGTGATTTCCCTGCTAAATTTATGCCTTGACCACAAATTTAGCTGCCTAGTTCAGATCAATATTAAAGACATTGTGAAGGGCTTTTGTTAATGGTCTTATCGGTAATGATGAAAAAGTAAGCTTCTTACATTGTAAATAAACCACATCTAATTCAAGACTAGAGCGCAAAACCATACCCTATTTGATACCGAAATGGCCAAAATCGATGCCCTGTTTCTGAACAAAATGTTAACTACTCCGGTAAGCAAAACTCCTTGACCACACACACTAATAATGAATGGATGTCGAGCTAACTCACCCAAACTCATTGTGAAGGGCTTTTGTTAATGGTCTTATCGGTAATGATGAAAAAGTAGCTTTTGTAAATAAACCACATCTAATTCAAGATTAGAGCGCAAAACCATACCCTATTTGATACCGAAATGGCCAAAATCGATGCCCTGTTTCTGAACAAAATGTTAAGTACTCCATTAGGCAAAACTGCTTGACCACACACACTAATAGAGAATGGATGTCGAGCTAACTCACAAGTTTTTATACTTAAAACTACTAAAAACCCAGGCTCTTTAGGGCCGCACACACCTATAAAGCCCATATAGGGGACTACCCCCAGGAGGTTTTCTGTCCCCCTAAATAAATACGCTCTTTGCCTTTCAGTCTCCCTCGCAGGGTGAAAATCGGAATTTTACATCAGGTCATCGTCTCTCTTTATTACAGGTCATCGATAACCGCAACTGGTGTTTTTACCAGGGGAACCAAGATCAACAACCAGAGGTCGACTCTCACCATTGGACGGGCCGCTCCATCTGTTTACCAAAAGTGACTGGCATCAAGCTTCAGGCACGCGAGGGAAAAGAAAAATGAAGCATTTCGTTCACTCGTTCTTGGTGCACCATCATGAAGACTGGCTGTTAAGATAGATTGCACCGCATTTTTTCTCTGAGGAGAAAACATTTCTCTATCTCTGGAAATACAAATCACAACTGCAAGAAAACAAGCAACACATTGTCGTATTTTGGGCGCAAAAAATGTGTTCACTACGCTCCTTTACTTTGTCATCCATGAAATGGGCTTCAAGTAAATACAATTAAATCGAAATAGCAAGGCGCGAGCAAGTGGTCCGAGCGAGAATAAATTCCAAGTTCTTCCTCCTACCTACCTACTGTATCCACTATGGGTTCCTCAAGGTTTTATTTTACCTCCATTACAAAGTTAGTTCCCTCGGTCATTTTCTCGTGCGTTCAATGAGGTTTGCGATTCCCTGCATTTCTCGCGCGTTCCGTCATACGTTCAATGTGGGTTACCCGAGGGGTTATGGTTTTCACCTGCTATGCCATCCCTCACACATTTTCTCATGTCTTGTCCCATGCGTTCGCTCAAGGTTTTCTCTCCTGTTCCCCGGCTGTGTAGTCCTGTACGTTTCCCATGCGTTCCCATCCGCGTTCATCCATCCGTTCCTTGCGCGTTCTCCTAAGGATTCCCTTCCACTTTCCCATGATGTCCCTTTTTGTTCCCCGTGCGCTCTCTCGTCCATTAGGGAGCCACATCGTGCGTTCTGGGCATTGCGTATTTTTTCGTGTTCGCTATGAATTTCCCGTGCGTTCTCTATTATGAGTTGGTATTTTCCCCCTTATAAATTCCGTGAGTTTTCTCTTACGTTTTCGTCCTTAGCGATGATCTGAGAATTTTCGTTACAAAATTAAGCCCTGGCCAAACGGACTTACAAATAGACGCGCGCTGAAAGCTTGGGTCTTACTGCGACTCCGTTTGGCCAAACCTTGTGTGCTCTTGCGTGAACTTGCGCTCAATTTGGTTGAGATCACACTTAAACGCAAGTAGACGTAAGTTTTCCGGCGCTCGGTTATCTCACCCAAATCAACGCAAGTTGATTGACGTCTATTCGTTGCAGGTTATAGCAACCTATTAGCCAGTGAAATACAGGATGTCTCCCTTGAAATGTTTTTTTTTTGCCACTTGTGCGTACTAGCGAGGAAACTTACCCAACACTGGTCTCCAGGCAAGTTCAACTTGCAACAACTTGCGAGTCCGTTTGGCCCACTTATGTCCAGGATTGAACGCAAGTATTGCTTAATTAGTACTTCATACTTGGCAGGGTTATTTGACATTTTCATATTATTTCATATTTCTCAGAATCGTGTGTGATGTGAAGTATATATGAAATAATTCATATTTTAACTGCGGTTGTACATGTAGATGAAAGTGAAGAAAGATTATCGCAGTGAATTTTTCAATTTATTGGAAAGAAGAAACCTGAAAAAAATCAGGGCTTCAACGGGATTCGAACCCGTGACCTCCGCGATACCGGGATCGATTGGCATCGCACCGGTATCGCGGGGGTCACGGGTTCGAACCCGTTGAAGACCTGATTTTTTTCAGGCTTCTTTCCAATTGCTTAAATTGGAAAATTAACTGCGATGATCATTCTTCACTTTCAGAATTGTGTGTGTTTTGGTGACTTTTTACTAGTGAGGACACTTTGTGATGCTTGTCATAAGGAATTTGAATCTCATTAGCGTTCAATCCTGGACATATATATCGTTTGGCCAGGACTAAATTCGTTTAGGAAACAGTTTCCAAACGGAGACACTGCAATAAAATTGCCACATTTTAATAAGGCCTCAAATTAATTGTTTTACTTGTTTAATTTACAAACGGGTAAACGTCTCTTAATTTACAAAAAAAGCATACATACAAATTTTAAAACGCCTCCATTCTAGAGCAAGGCCAAAAGAATCCGGAAATTAAAATATCTACAGAATAGTGACAATTCCAATAGCTGTGTCGTACAAAAAAAATACATGATGTACCAAAACAATTGGATAACCATCCTACTCGACAAAATGAATCCAACATTGTAATACAGTAATACAATTCCGAGACGAGTTAGAAGTTATCAAATAATTAAGGATACTAGCAATTAATTTAACTTACAATATAATTTATATTTATATATTTATCTGATGATACTAGCTTGTATCACGATTTAGACATATTCTATTCGATGTATGAATTTTGAAGTCAGATTTGTACCGCAACAGACCCAAATGAGGTGTTGCAGTCAACCGTTATCGTCTCGGTGAATTTGCACACACTACACTCATACTTAATAAACTGGTTTGAGCACTCTAAAAACCTGTTTGACCGGTTAAATGAGCTGCCAAGCACACCTAAGGAAATTTATGAGGGCCGCTGACAGAAACGGCAGCGACTCAATTTTAATTTAAGCTAAATATATTTGCGGCAATTTTATCTTTTTGACTACGGAACAGAAGAAAAATCTGCTGCTGGCCAAAAGGCAACTACATAAACGTCAAAAATTCCGCCCTCGCGCAAGCTACAGATATTTTTGCCTAAAACATTACATCAACCTAGTCCATAAGCCCGTTGCCTCGGTTTCAATGTGAGGTCCTGTGGTAAAGAATGTGATCGATTCTCACATCCGGCTTTTAGTCAACCTTTTTAAAGAAAATTGTTTTTGGACGCCCACTTTTCAAATTTGGCTAAAAGCCTGTTTCACATGCGGGTAAAAACACGTTGTTTTTGCTCCGGGACTCACTTTGAAATCGTCAAAACAGATCGTTCTTTTTTGATATTAACATACTCCAAAGACGTTCAACATGCCAACCGGCCATTACACCTTGACATATACTCAACTGAGCGTTATTTTAATAATTGCCCATCAGCACATCCCAGATCTGTTCCGCAACACAACTCTTAACCAATTAAATTTAAAAACCTTTAAACCTAATCTCCTATGAGGAAAATATTATCTTAACACATCGGAATCAGTGTCACCATAGTACTGCAAACACGTTTTGCCTTCATATTCACTTGTCTAGGCATGATTTGCACAAACTAACTTAAAAGCACAACTGGTAAATAATTCCTGATCTTTATCAGACGTTTTAGCTTGTTCCATAGTAATAATTGTTATCAAAACTATTGACTTTTTTCACTCGATTAGAAATTTGATCAGATCTACACTTGCAGTTATTGTCCTTTTTTTCTCTAATTCAAGCCTATCTTTTCCTCTACTTGCTGTCTAACACAATAGCAATTCTGTTAACTCGAATAAAACTTTGGTTTCAATTGACTCAGAGAACTAGATAATTTTTAGATATCTAACGAAATCTGCGCGTGTTTCTGCTTTCTCGTTTAAGCAAACTACACACAGCATTTCATTACATGGGAAGTACTTAAAACACGACACGGATTCTGTCCAAGGAAGCGTGTTGATTCCTTTCAAAACTTACTGTTCACCTTCGGTGACGCTCGTTCACGTTCGGAAACTTTTTCAACTAGCCGAGCTTGCTTCGGTGGTGCCGTTCGCCTCCGACCTTTCATTTTACTCAGTTCATCACCAAAAACGTCTCCTGTCCGCAGCGCGGAGATTAAATCGTCGAATTCACCTCTGTTCTCTCCTGGGCCACTTGGTTTTCTGTTGTTTTTCTTCTCTGGAACGGATTGATTATTGTGAATGAATTTCTTGGCGGCTGATCTTTGTCGATCTCGTTCTTTTTGCTGAAACGTAAAGCGAAAGGCATTTTAGACAAACATGAACACTGAAACCATATTATGATTAATTCTATTGTAACAATTCTATTGCACCTGACTCCGCTGAAGAAATTTAAAAACGACATTTTCACTGTGAAAACGCATGCATTCCATCCATATTACGCTGGGGAAATTTGAAAATGCATTTTGGACTTGTGTTTGAGGAAGACTCGGGCAGGGAAATCACCTCTTATTGTGACGTATTGCAAAGTGTTTAAATGTTCTCTGTCCACAATAAAATGCAAAGTCGGCGTTTACAAATTCTTTGAAAAGCGTTTTTGAAAAGTTTTCAAGACAGATTTATGTGTAAGAGTAAGCTTAACCGTAGTGTGCACGAGCGCCAAGAAAAGAGTATGATGCTACTCTAGCGAGAACAAGCCAGCTAGTTCTTAACTGAATTTTGACAAATGTTAGTCGTCTTTATGCTGGCTTTCTGGCTTATATAATAGGCCATTTCCGAGTGTGCCTCTGTTTCAAAGCGAGTCTATAGCTAAGTGTGAAACCACTCTTATGAAAATGACTTTGATTTGCATGAAAATGAAACTGCATGGAGAACCACAATTTCATATCAAAGGTTTCGCACTAAGACTCGTTTTGAAACAGAGGCACAAGAGAACTCGGAAATGGCGTAACAGAAGGTAAAATATTCTGGTAGCACTTTGCACGTGCTGGCACGTGGGGTTATCGGCCATTTGATTAGCTGTTTTGGAAACAACTGAGTGGAATGATGTCATGCTTAAAGAAGAATTCATAAGGCAATATCATTCATCGATTTCAAGCGACAAGGAAAATAGCTCAAAACAGAGAAATTATTTTACCTCGGCCATTGCGCGAGCTTTTCTCTCTTCTTGTTCTTTCCTCTTCTTCATTTCTTCGTTTTGATGTCTCGCTTCCTGCGCACGGAAAAACGTTCAAAAACATGCTCAATGTTTCTAGTTGTCAATGCACTTAGCTACACCTTGCAAGTTCACAGACATGTCACTTAAACTGAAAGAAATAAATTTAACTAAACATAATATGCTTAAAAATCCCAACTGGCGGGAGTCCTGACCAGTTGCTTAGTTACAAACATGACCGAGGAGTTAAACTGGGGTCTACCGAGGAAACATCTCCAGCTAAGTGGTCAGAGCGCGACCTGAACCCAACCTTCCGATTTCAAATCCGGCGCCCTAACCACTCGACCACATGGCCTCCCATAAAAAATGCAAGGCTTAGTATGTTCTCCACTGCATAAATTAAATGATGGAGTCAACAGTGAGTGACTTACCGCGAACGACACCAGGAATGCAGAGAACAGACCGAAAAACTCATCAGACTGAAGCTGTTTGGGATCTTCACCAAACATGGCCACTGCTTTGCCGTACTAAACAGGTAAAACAAAAGTTATATCAGTCATACAATGAGTGATTGAATATGCAAGTAATTTAGTTTAAAAACTCCTAAAAGGAAAAAGAGCCCACCAAAATCAAACGCATCTCAAATGAGTAGCAAACAGCTAGATTATGAGCTCGTGGTAAGCAGGAAGTTAAGAAGTCAAATTTCACCTTTTGTTTCATATCTTTCCAAGTTTCATCCAGTTCAGACAGCGAGAACTGTGCAACTTTCACAAAGGAGCCCATCGCATCCACAAACTTGTCACCATAAATACGTTCCTTTTTCTTTTGTTGAAATTCAAGCTCCTACAAGACAAACACAACACACAACACATTAAAGCGGTTTTCATCAGTTTGAGTGTCAAGTAATCCGGCAATAACTTCCGACTTGGCAAGTCACTGGTTTGGTTTTGATTTCACGACACTCAATTGAAAGCCACTCTAAGCTCAAGTCTTTATCGAATCATCTATGTTTATGAAGCTGTTTACAAGTTTTCTCACCTTCTCAACGTCTTTGAGTTCTTTTTTAATAGCGGAAGCTTCTGTCTCTAATTCGTTCAGACTGAAAAAAAACCAATATAAATCGTATCTATAACAAAATTCTCGTTCGTAATTGGTTTTCAGCGTGCTTACTTGTCATATCATTGGTGCGCGATCACATGGGTGTCCAACTTCAGGTATCCAGTTATAACTCTTTGTAACTGGTTCGGGAAAGGAGCCCACTCGCGCGGAGGAATGTAGACCAGACACGACAAAGCGGCGGAAATCGAGTACTACATGCACCTCTGACTACACCCCTACAACAATTAATTAAATCAGCCAATAAAATTTGACCAAAATTTCAACGTCTTTCGACCGGAAATATGAAGAGCAGCCTCTTTCTGTTCATCATTGAGCGAAAAAACGTTGAAATTCTCATAACAGGATTTCATTTCATAAACAGTCACTCCATTACAAGTCGTAACTGATGACACCTGCCGCAAGCCGAAAAACGCGCCATCATAATCAGCCGATGTCAAGATGATGACACTTTTGTTGCCTTTCGACTAATGGGAATATTCCGTTTCTGGAGAAACGGGAAATTCACTTTTTTTTAACAGTATTATACTCACTTGACTTTAGCTGCTGTCCTAACGTTCGCCAACTCTTCTTCTAACTTTAGGACCTCGGGATACTGAAACGTAAAAAAGTGTTTCTTAATTACCTATAACATATTCCTCGTCACTGTAGACTTCCTGTTGTATCTGGTCAACTTGTGACTGTACAGGATTTTTACGCGCCCAGCCCCTACCCAGGCGCTCGCCACGCATTCTTCCTTCCCACGGAAGATTGCGTGACTCGCCCAAAGAGAGTCAGCGTAGGAGGCTGAGCTGAATTTCAAATTTAAAGACTCGGTATTGCCCATTGAGCATTGCACGCTGCGATCTCTTGGCGGCCATTTTTGTGATGTAGAAAATTCTGAGGCTTTTGTTTGTGGCCAGAATAGAACTCTTTAATAACAATGGATGCCTCGCTCCCGTGAAAACCAAAACAACAGAGGTGCGCGAAGCATAATGGCCAATATTGGGCCTTTAAGCATAACAACAGAGTACTGTTACACTAGCAGGCCCAACAATTTGTTTTTTCAGAAAGCTTACCTTTCTTTCCAGTACCATGATGAGGTAATGCAGAAGAGTTATTTTCGAATTGGAGCTGGATTTAGTGTCGATAATTCTGTTTAAACTGCCAAGCTTGAATCCTAACAAATAAAAAGAAATAAACACATTATTGCAAACTCATGCTCAACTCACGCAAAGAGGATAAGTTTGAGTGAATAACCAAAGCCAAGAAATAAATTTGAAAACGCAACAATCACAGACCAGTTTGGATTTGTATTCACTGATTTATTTATTTATTTATTCAAATGTTTTCCATAAAGCCGGTGTTTTCAAAATTCTTCAGTTTGAAAAGCGTTTTCGAAAAGCTCCATTTTAGTGACGGATTAGTGTGGACGGCAGGCCTAACCGTACTGATAAATAAAGCGGTGCAGTTCCTCACCCACAGCATTTCCTCTTGCACCTCTGTTCATGTAGTTTCCAAACGCCAAAACAACTTCCAATAATATTCTAAGTCTTTTACTTCTCTGAAGTTCTTTGGATGCTTCAAGAACAGCTGTAAACGGAGAAACAAGAGTTTTTAGCTACAATAAGTAAAGTAAAAAAATGAAATACTTCCGAGTGGTGTCATGAGCCGAGTTCAATTTGACAGTCCGGTGAAGTTTTTGAACTGTTGCCGTGAAATAATCTTCACATTGCACAAAACTGTCGACTCAGCACGATAAGCAGTATCAAGGAATCTGAGCCCGATGTATTGAGTACTTTTTGTGCGATGTAGGTTTAAGAAATCAAAATTTTACAAAGGATGTATGAGCTCATAAAGCGCTTTTCCAGTTTTTGAAAGCCAATTTCTCCTCGAATATTACACCCAAGGAACCAAACATTTCACTAATTACTAAAATACACAAGCTCTTGAAATGTTTGTAGTCAATTGATTGAAATAATGACGTCAACAACAATTCTCTTATTCTTAGGAGAAATCAGTTGCTGATCACTCACATACCTTGCACTCTTGGTTTAACCTCGCCCATTCTTTCAGGAAATCTCTTTTTGTAAAACAAGGATTTCAGTCTTTGCTCGTAATGAACAATTCTGAAAAATGAGGAAGTACCAACGCATGTTCGCTCAAAAGGTATAAAGGATATGAAACTTAAATACAGCCCGAGCAGCCGCAACTAACAGCCAAACAGAGGCACTTGCCTCAGTGTTTTTTCTTTTCGTTTTCATTGTTCAGTTAAAGTCGTCATAAACACCCTTGGTCATAACTTGATTGATGGACATCGCTTCAGGCATAATTGCTTTCTGGTTATGGCCCTGCACAACCCGATTGTGTTTATGGCATAAAAGGCATATTACATCACATGATAAAAGGCTTTTATTTGGGTTTGTGAAGAAAACGACTACATGTATGGAATACAAAAAGCCGTCTTTTACACAACGAAGAGTTGAAAGGGGTCTTACTTTAAAATTTCTTTTCTCTAACCTTGACATGTCGTATAAAAATCTGTCCGCCCGAGCGAACTGCTCAATCTCTTTGTTATGTGCGTTCAGAAGATTCTTTTCATCTGATGTAGGGACATACTTCAAAAGCTGTAGGTAAACAAACAGAAAAACACGTGTTAAACACATTGTCAGCGAGAAACTCTAAATAAATTACAATATATGGAGATGAAGCCACATCAGCAGCCCGGCTCAGCTGGTTTTCACGCAGGTCTTCTGGCATCTGTTGGGTTTTTGGAGTAAGGAAAACCGAGGAACCCGGAGAAAAACCCTCGGAAAAAAGCGAGAACCGGACAAACTCAACCCACATATGGCATGGGGCTGGAATCGAACCCAGGCCACATTGTTGAGAGGCGAGCGCTCTCACCACTGCGTCATCCCTGTTCCCCACAGTATTGGAGAAAAAATATCAAAAGCACTACCGCATTGGACTTGAGATCTGCTGACTTGGGGTCGCGACTAGTCACATTTTAACTCTAATGTGTTCTTGGTCAAGAATTCTCCTGAGAAAATAGTGACTCATTTTAGACCTAAAAATTTCCACATAATTTCTGGATACCTGTTCTACCATATCCTTGGATAGTTCATCGTTTTCATCGACTGAAAGTATGGCTGCCGTGATCTCTTCGTCTGTCATCTTCAACTTCGTGAGCAGAATGCCACAGTTCTGAAAAAAGAAAAGATTTTGTAGGTATTAGCGCATTGAAATGATGAGTGAAGACAACACCGTCCATCGTATCCCACTTGAGATTAGTGAATTATTTTTGTTACGAATGCAACGCACGTTTCATAAGTAACAAACCCGTTAAAGAGCTGAACAGTTCAATTCCTATATAAAGCACCCTGTTATTTTGTGAGATTGAAAAGCTGGTATTATCATTTAGCATTCACAATCAGTTTTTTTGCTCCGAATTGCTGCTTTTGCGTGATGGAACGAAGGAGTTCTTCAAGGTCTCTTCCACCCTATACGTTACATACGGAGTCAACTTTAAGAACAATTTTGTACAGGTTATTATAAAGGAGAATCTATCAAGGAATGTATACCTGAGCACGTCTGCTATCAACAAATGACAACTCTTTCGGTCGTGATACACTATCCACAGCATCCTTGTTGTCTTTCTAAAGTAATAATAAATAAAATGCCAAACTGCAGTTACATCTTTTAAAGTAGACCATCGCTGTCGCCAGTTGGTCAACAGAGATCTATACACTTCTAATTATAACTAGGTGTTTCGCCTGCGCGCGATCTCTATATTTTCCCGCCAAAACTCAAAACTCGGAGTGAAGGCAAGAATTAGCGAGTTCACGAGCGGCACCATTAATTAAACCCGGGAACACAAGTTCGACGCCCATTATTTTATATTCTTAATTCCTAATTATGGTTTCCTTTCTTTCGTTGATTACTGTTCCACAAAACCAAACCATTTCTGATACAATTTAGGGCTGTCATTACGGGCGGCATAACCCGTAACACCTGTTGAGGTTGAGTATGCTTGATTTTCCCTTGATGCTACAGGTGAAATTGCCTTTTGTTGACAGAATTCACTCAAAAAGTAACAACTTTGTTACAGGTTTGGAGAACAAGACTACAGGTAAATCAAAACACTAATAACAACCCTGCAATTCACATTTGTTTTCTTTCAACTAATTACCTCTTTCTTTTGGTAGGCAGAGAACATTCTGTCAAAATCCTCAAAATCCATAACAGCAAACACCTGAAAAAGATTGGTTTTTAATAACACAAATTCCGGTAATATTTAATCAACTGAAATCCTTTGGCAGCCTTTTTCATGCAATGTAACAGGCTCCAGTTGAAGAATCCAACATTACCGGTCAAAAATGCACGCACAACTTTTACCAAAGAGTTTCAGTTACCTGTCAATTTATTCACAAAATATACTTTGTGTGTGTGTGCTGGGTAGAAAACGTATTAATACAGCCATCAAAATTTTCACGCTTATCTCAAAATGTTCACGCTTGCAGTATCTTTATATAGAAATTAATAAACTAAGAAACCCTTACCTTTGTATCGTCAATGTCCGTCCAAACTGTGCCTTTAATTTTGGACTAAAAATTAAAACAAAGAAATTAGACAAACGAAAAAATGTCATTATACAGTCACTTGTACATAACACTTCGCGACTCAGTCACGTGGCGCGAAAATATCCCCCGATATTTGTCTGCGGACATTATCTATTCTCAGTGAGAAGCACTTTTATCACCGCCGGCAAAGTTTGAAGTAAGCTGTGTACCTCGAGGAACAGATTATGTTTGATGACAGACATCCTAACATATGCCTTTTCCAAAAATGGAGGCCACAACAGTTTCAACTATTTTCGCAGACGACCGGGAAGCCTGACAGATGAAAATACAACTAAATTTAATGATATGATCTTTACTTGTATTCTTCACCAACTACGGGTATATTACGAACTCACAAAATGACCAGCTCCCAGTTGACTTCATAGTTCAGTTGGTAGAGCACCGCACCGGTATCGCAGAAGTCATTGGTTCGAATCCCGTTCAGGCCTGATTTTTTTTTAGGCTTTTATTTCACAACTAGGTTGAAGTCGAGTGTACGACTGCGATTATCAATCATGTCTTCATCAAGATCTGGTTGGTGCTGATAATTCTGTAAAGCTTAAGGTGTCGGAAATTTGCAAAACCTGAGGGATATTACTTGGAGAATTCTCCATCCAGATCGGTCCCAAATGCACTCTGTCACTCGACGGATTACACACTTACGCCGGAAAATTTGAAAACGCGGTTTTATTTCTGTGGTTAGACCTACTGTCGACCTCACTAATCCGTCACGAAAAAGGTGCTTTTGAATGGGGTTTTCAATAGCGCTGTTCAAACCGGAGGAATCTGAAAACGCCGGCTTCATGTTGCGTGTTAGTGTGGAGGGAAAACGGAGCTTCGAAAACGATGACGTCATGGTGATAGTGTGATTTCCTTGCCCAAGATTTAATCAAACACATATCCAAAATGACCGGTTATTGCTGCGATTTAAATTACTCCTGGGTAGAACGGACAGAAAACATTTGACGCGTTTTCAGAACGGAACTTCCGTTTACAAATCACTCCGGGGTAAAGTTCTTGTCGTATCACAGATTACAACAACAACCAAAGTTGGTTTACTGTAGTACTTAAGCATTACAGATCTCACTTACATCAGGTAATTTAGCCCAGTTGAATGACTTGAGCGGTTGCGAAGGCTTGGGTGCTTTTCGATTCGGCTGCTTACTAAAACCAAACAATCCGCCGTCCGTCTTGCCTCCAGGAGGAGGAGGTGGGGCTGGACTTCCTGGAACTCCACCAGGTGGGGGAGGTGGTGGGGGCGCTCCTCCAGGTGGAGGTGGGGGAGGGGGTGGTGCTCCTCCTGGTGGTGGGGGAGGAGGGGGCGGGGGCGTTATACCAGTCATCGGTGACAATTTTGCCGCTGCTGCAGCACTGGTCAGGTTGGATATCTTGGCATCGTCAGGTATTGAGGCACCAACTCCTTTCAACATTTCTTCTAACTTGTGTCTTTCTTGCCCTTCAAGCTCAATCTTGAAAAAAAAAACATTTAGAGAAGTAGAGTTATAAGAAGTCGGCTAGCCGACTCAAAAACGTCACACCAAATTCACAACCCAAACGCTAAAACAATGCGCGCAACACGAACACGCGCGACACAAAACTTGCATCATTATTAAGTTAAAGCCCAGTAGTACGAAATAGAGCGATATTGTAAACTTCATCCAACATACAGGAAACACATACAATCCAAACGACAAGCGCTAAAAGTAACAGATAGGTTAATCTAGATAAACTGCACACCACAATTTCATTTTGCCCGAGAAAAACTTCAGCCCATGATTTTCTTGAATACTTCTCAAGAACTTCTTTAACTTAGCAAGGCCAGAATTTGGTGGCCAGTATAATGTAGATATAATTGTTGAAGTGAATTGTTTAAATACTATTATCCGAGCCTTTAAATACATAACATACATACATAAAACTTTATTTTATCTCAGACTGAGATACCGAAATGTCTAGAAATTCTAAAGCAGGAAGCATCTCTTTACTTACTCTTGCATGAGCTTCATTCAACTTAGCTTCTTGTTCACGTATCTGTTGCATGGCTTCTTCTCTCTCCTGCGCTTCCCTCTCAAGCTTGACAGACATTTTATCGAAAGCCTCTTTCAGCTCGTCCTGTAAGGAGGTGCGATAGTATTTTCATTTTGTCATGAAATCAAAATGAAGGATTACAGTTGCTTTTAGTGAGATAAGATGGGATCCCTGTGTAAGGGTGGGTGTCTGTGCTACTGGTCCCAGTTCCCCCAACTGAGCTGCACGCTACTGGTTTCTTGCTGCAAACATAAAACATTGGTGTCTAGAAATTCGTTTTTCAGAATTTATCAAATCTTCTCTGGCAAAGTTAACGAGGAACAAAAATTTTGCTCTCCAGAATAACCAACTGTTAAGAATTTACTACGTCCATAAATAAACAAATCTGATACACATCAAGTCATTGCAGCCTTATGCACTGCAGATTATTTTGCAGTGTCCCAATTGCTTACCAATTCTTGTTTTTTGTTATCAGCCTCTCTTTCTTTCTTTTGAAGCTTGGCTTTAAGACCTTCAACTGTAACAGCAACATACAGTATTGTTAGAATATAAAATACTTGTACAACTTCTGGAAAAACAACATAGGGAGGCCTGCTTTTGTTTTGCCGGGTCTCGAGAAAGACTTGTACACAATGAGTATAACCCAGGGTATCACTTGGTTGGCAACAAGCAAATATCAGATACAGTTTGTACTTTGGCATAAAACTCAATATCTATCATCTCACCATCTTCTCCAAGTTCTTCTCTGCGTATCTCATCTTCATGAAGTAATCTATAAAAAATCAAAGCAAACACATCAGCTACATTTGAATATCGAAAAACGAGATCAGCTGAGCATGGCTTCCAATTTTCATCACCAAAAATCAGATCCACTAACGTGTCGAGAATGTAGTTAACATTGATATCTAATGGAGCCACATCTGGGTCACTGCCATCATCTTCCTGAACAGCGATCTGTTGGATGACTCTGTCAATCAACTGCCATAGTCTCCTCGCAACACCATGATCATCTGCAACACAAAAGGTGAAGTTTCCATTATCATTACGGTTACAAGACAGATGGACAGAAATGAAAGATGGACACTAACTAAAAAGATACAGCTATACACATATTATCATTGCAAGGCTAGGAAGAAAAATTTCAGTTGAATTCAGCTTGCCCTTCAGACAAGCAGCTCTAAAATTTTGCTAGCCTTGATTAAGTCTTTTTGTATTCAGTTGCCAACTGACTTGCTTGGGCTCTTGCCCATCTGGCAAGTGAGAATGAAAAATTACTTGCCAGCAGGAAAATCTATTTGTCCCAAACAACCAGACAGCACTTTTTTTCAGGTCCTTATCAAAAATAAAACTTTCATCTTTACTCACTTGGAACAAGAAGTAAGTGATGAAGAATGGATAGCAGGTGTGGATACGCTGATGTTGTACACAATTTTCTTCTGAGAACATCAAACATACAGGTAGCACTCCGTAGATCAATATATGGCTACAGAAAAAAAGAAAGAAAACACGAAAAAAGGTCTCAGTATTAAAACAACAATGGCATTTGGCTCTTTCTTGGAATCAGAACTAAGTACAGTGTCAGCGCTCCAAGCTGCGACCATTTTGGTCGCCATGGCGAGTGGAAAAAATTTTTGGGGACCAAAATCCTAGTGAAAGTCGCCAATTGGCGACCAACAGATTAACAGAGAAAATTACTTGGAAAATTATCAATATAGGATGAATTTAATCAACAGTACAAGCGGTGGCATCACCTGTCTTTCTCTTTTCCCCTCTCACCGTTCAGAAACTCGACATGAATGCATAAATTTACTTACTGTAGCTATTAAACTATTGAAAACGTGCATTCGGCGCATTAACCCTTCTTGTAATTTGTCATGAAGTGTCCTCCCCTTCACGTTTCTGTTTTTTTGGCAACTGAATTTTTTTTATGGCGACCGGTTTACAATTAAAGGTCGCCAGAAGGCGACTTCTTGAAAAGTGAGCTTGGAGCGCTGAGTGTCATAAATTTCTGAACCTGGTACCTGAAATATGCTAAGAGCTTGATATATATTCTGACAATCAGCTTACTTCAAGCATTTATGAAAGAAAAAAAACTGAGAAAAGATCAAAGCTTGAGTACATATTTACCATTCCATATCTCTTAGAAAGTTCCTTTTCGTCATCAAGTCTAACGATGTCAAAAAAGTTTAAATGTCTGAAAGAAAAAAAACATGTGTAAGATATACATGGTCATAATTTTTTGAAATGGAATGGATTGAAATGCAAATTTAATTAATTGAGTTTCAATTAATTTCACTTCATTTATGACTTATACAATGTATCTACTTGACTTAATCCCCTTCATTTGGATGTAAAATTACTTTTGACGTAGAACATGATTTATTACCAACTGTTAAGCCCTGGCCAAATGGAGTCACAAGTAGACGCAAGTTGAAAATTGGGGTCTACTTGCGACTCTGTTTGATCAGGGCTTGCATGCACTTGCAATGACTTGTGATGAATTGTGCTCACTTTGGTCAAGATCAAATTTGCATGCAAGTCAAAGCAAGTTTTTAACTGTTTGGCCACCCAACCCAAGTCAAGTAAGTAAGTAAGTCAACCCAAGTCAAGTAGAAGTTGAGTGACGTCTATTAATCTATTATTAACCAATGAAATAGAGGATAGTCTGCCTTAAAATGTTTTGTTTTGCGACTTGCGTGTACTTGCGAGGAAACTAGCAAGCCCATTTGGCCACCCAACTTAAGTCTCTATGCAAGTTCAACTTGAATCCACTTGCGACTACTTGCCAGTCCGTTTGGCCAGGGCTTACTGACATATCTGCATGTCGAGTTTGCAGCTCTTTTATTGTAGATAACACCCTTACACATTTGATGTAATGGATGTGCAATGTAATGCTATTCACAGGATAATAACAACAAATTCTTATTTCAAGATGTGTTTCATGTACTGTGATGTAACTCAAGCGTGGTTTGCCTCATGGATGAGAGTAATATGAATTCTATTCCTCAGTTACCCATGCCATCTAACACTGCAAGCTCATTACGAGTGTCCCAGTATAGCCAGATGCTGGCTGGATGCTGTGTGGGACCTGCTGCTTTGTTTATTAACAAAATTACTACTACAAGACACTTAAAACACACCTATCAAGGGTTGCATTTTCCAGAGTGCGTAGCTTCTCGATCACTGGCTCAATTCCCAGCATCAGAAATTCAAACCGAAGATGAATACGAAATTCAAGATGTTCCTACGAAACAAATAATAAAATGTAAAATAAATTGTGTTTTGATGAAGTTCAACATTAATTTAAGTCTTCAGCCACTTGTTCTGTTGACCACTGAAGTTCAAGTCACCTCAAATTTTCTAACTAAAATATATGATTACATATTAAAAATAATATAGAATATATAAACAATAGTCTCCATTTGGTGCGAAAATATGCTAGGATATTTGTCCGCGGACATTGTCTGTTCCGAGAAGCGAACAGTTTTCCGAGAGCGTAGCTCTCGGAAAACTGTGAGCTTTGAGGAACAGATTATGTCCGAGGACAAATATCTGAGCATATTTTCGCCCCAAATGGAGACTATCGTGTTTATTATCCTTAAAATCTTTTACGCAATGCGTGCAGTTTTGACAATTGGGGTATATTTAGTAAATAAACCCCTTCAGGCGGCTGGTATGTCGGCTGATAATGTCCGCGGCTGAGAGATTGTCCGAAAAATGAACATTTGGCCGAGAAGCGAAGCTTCGAGGGCAAATGTGAAATTTTGAGGACAATCTCTCAGCCAAGGACATTATCAGCCGACATACCAGCAAGCCAGAAAGTTCAAAGAAGTTGTTACTACATGTACATCTACTTAAATGTAGATAACTTAGCATAGGTAACTTTGATGTTCTTCACATAGGATCTTCACTGACATATTCCAATCTTAAAGAATTCCAAGCACGTACTGTACTCTAAGATGGTCTTGTAACTGTGAATTTGGTTAAACTCTTAAGTCCAGTACATCCCAAGCTACACAAGTGTAATGAAATGGCCCACTTTGGAGGTTCACTTTTAAGCCCAGAGAACATTAAATCCAAGTATATGCAAGTGGTCCGAACATACCGCTCCTGCTCCATATTTCAGTGCTGCATTGATGAACGACATTATTGCAATTTTCAAGTTAAACTCCTCTCTGTAATGTCCAGTGGTACGATCAAGATCATTTATCAATGTCTAAAAAGAAACAAAGTACTTACTATATAAGTATATATAGTTTATACACCAACCACTGTACACACAAAAACTAAATCATTACCCAACAACTGATTGTAGACTCAAAATAAGGGTGGTAGACAAGTGCATATGAGCCAAATGGCCCATAAAGTCGCAGCTTATCTCTGGTTTCTGTAATAAGAACCAACTAGGAGAATTTATATTCCCCCCTGGATGGAATGCTGGTCCAGGGTTACCCCCAGTACCCAGTTATACACCTGGGTGGAAAGAGGCACTGCGAGAGTAGTGTGTCTTGCCCAAGAACACAACACAATGTCCCGAGCCAGGACTCCAACCCAGACTGCTCAATCCAAAGACAAACACACTAACCATAAGGTCAACCTGCCTGCCACGCCATGTAGTGGGTGGACCTAACTTTAACTCTTCCCTGTACCCCACTAAAGAGCTGTACAGAATTAAATAGTTATGCAGCTTTCTATACTTTAATAGGGATGCACAGAATTAAGGCCCTAGTTGACTGTTGATGTAACATCAAACTCTCCTTGAGTTTCACAAGGAAAAACAAGGCAATTTGGAAGGAGAATCTAGAAATTGGTCAGAAGTCACATAGAACTTTTTCTGAGTCATGCCTTTAATAATTGGTTGTTGCTTGATTTAAAACATGGTGTCAAACCCAGCACACTACATGAAGATCTGCATTGTAAAATCATCAAATGTGATTTCTGGGACAGAATCTGAAAGATGTCTATCAAGTGAGGAAAAGCAACAACAGTGTAACAACTCAGCTCACCTGGAATCTTGTTCGTTCCTCATTAAACTTCTGAAAGTGCGTCATGGCATCCAGAGCTTTCTTGTGACCTCCAGGAACAAGGCAAACAGCTCCTAGGATTTCTAGCACTATAAAGAGCAAATAATCACCAAGCATGGTTAGTACAAGAAAGGGCTTGTTAATTATTTTCAATTACATGATTGTAGTTCATTATTTTGTTCCTTACGTTACCATTTTACATTCTTTCCCATTCTCTCTTTTTTAAAGGCTTTGAACTAGAAGCAAAAAGCTCTACTTTTTATCAGACTCCTAACTGACGAATGCTAAATTACACGTTCCAAAATATACAGAAAAATATCATTTGCCTACCTTGGATTTTAGTTTTGGCTTCTCTGCACTCATGCTCTGAGCAATTATGTTAATACACGAGGGGTGGGCCAACACATGAGCTCTACCATGCTACAACAACAACAAAAAAAAACATTGATTCATCAGAGGTCAATATATCTACGTTATCCTTAACAGTCATCATATCTTTATTGTACACATAAACATCATTAACTAAAAGAGAAAGTAATACTTCCAGTGTTGCGATTGGTAATACATGTAGATATTTTCTAGGATTTCATAGCCCAATCTGTTTTTCAGTGACTTCTGTCCTTCTTCATCGGAGCTGCAATGTTAAAAGATTCCTTATTGCTTGAGCTACAAGCCCCTGTGTTGTCATTCTATTGTGAACAAGACTAAAACCCTCCCTCGAGCTTCCTTAGCATTGATTCAAAATCAATAAAATGACAAAAGCACAAGCAATAGCAAATCTTTAACATTGCAAACTCTGATCAGGGAGGACAAAAGCCACCAAAAATTCAAAACAGAAAAACAGATTGGATTACGAAAGCCTAGAAACGCCTAAAAGAAAATTTGGTTCTCTAATGAAGCATCTCTTGACGTAATATGAACACCCAATTTACATGCCTACTGACTGGAATTATTTTGGTACATAAGTAGATATGTGTTATGATTCAATTTTACCCTTGGTATAATTTGTATGGTAATATTAATATTACTAATTAACAATTAAATTAAGAGCCCGAGTTTTCTACGAGCAGACAGTGCGCCGCGTTGACTATCGCTCGTAGAAAACGAGGGTGAGTAGTCTAATTGTTTTAGTATAAATTTACCATAGTCTCATTGCATAAAAAGAAAAAAATTTCTAGTAACGCGTATTAAAAAACTGTTTTATTATGTTACATCAGGTTCAAACGTGATGCGTGATGTGCACTGATGCATAACTGTTGACTATCAGCAGATAGAAAACGGTAATATAGCCAATCAAATTCACGGACTTCACAATAGACTACGGTAAATTTATACTAATAATGTATATGAAACAAAGGAAAATACAGAAATGTTACTATGGGTAATAATAAAACCACCACAGACACCTGCTGTATGCATGTACAGTACTATTGGTCATTGCAATTAAATCTTTGAATTTACAACTTACTGAGCTGTTCATCAAAGCTTTAAAACATCCTATTGTTGCCCGTGTGAATTTTACTTTGGCTGAAATAACACAGAATTTCATTACATTATTAATGCATATCATTCAGACAGTGCATCTATGTGTGGTTCCAGAAAATATCCATAACCCCCCCCCCCCCCCACGGATGGTTAATGGAAATTCCTAGGGGTTTGGGGGGGGGGGGGGTTAAAAGGTAGAAATTTCCAAGGGGTATCGGGGGTTGGGCACGTGAAAAATTTCCAGGGAGGCATAAACATCGCAAATCGTACTACACAAGCTTACAGTAAGTATTTTAATTTGCAGCGCCCCAAAACTTTGAAATAGGCTCCCCTTTTAAAAAGAACTTAAAGATGTTTGCTTCAAATGTCTTTTTCTTTGCTAAGAATTCACTTTCATCCTTTGGACGATGGATAATCCCTTCATTTCCGCGCTCTCCGCACGCGAGATAAATCAAGATGGCTGACCGTAGCCAAATTAGTACCCAGAGTGGTACACCTCGTGTATTCCATACATGAAGTAGAAATGAGTTCGCAAAGGATTCTAGGGCGATTTGAAATTGTGTTTTCGTTTCGTCAAATTTAGTTTTGTTTGAGAACAAACTGAGTCAGAAAACTTTATAACACCATTAATTTACTAGTGTTCAACGTTTTTTGGAACGCTTAGACTTATTTTTAAGCAGGTGTAATCAAAAGTATGCTATCTGATCATTGGTGAGTACTTATAAAGCGTCCCAGATTCAAAGGTTGATGTTCAGAGCTAGCTGTTAGTTAATTTGTTATTTTACGATTTGTGCGGGTCTTTTTTTTAAATAGCAACAATTTTTGAAGTCTTCCGTTTTGTTTTACAATGGTACAAAAATTATCGACCTAATTTTTAACTATTTCTTAACTTGCTCGTTAGAACATCGTCGTTATTTTATCTCGAGTGAACACTGCATAATCTTACGAAATATTGTTGTAGTGCGTGCAACAAATTATTAGTAAAGGTTGTGTGAAAATAAAAGAACTATTTCTGATTAATTTAAACTTAGAAATGCCATTAACTTAAAAAAGAACCCCCTTCAAAAAAAATGGAAATTCCTGGGGGGTGGGGGGTCCACAAATGACCTTCTGGAAGGGAAATTCCAAGGGAGTGGGGGGTAAAAACTAAAGAACCATCTGTGTGTGTGTGTGGGGGGGGGGGGGGGTACAGATATTTTCTGGAACCACACTATCAAGAAAAAATTGCAAAATTGGTAAGGCAAAAATAATTGTACAGCACTGTCATTATGTACTTGTACACAGTACAAGTACTTAACATGTGTGTTATCTGCATGGCCAATACAGCAACCTTCATGTTTGCATTAAGGTCATCATAAATTGTAATAGCAGAATTATTGCTTAAAGTGTAGATGACCCGGAAAATAATCATTTAAAAATACACTGATTTAAAAGGCTTTTCAAAGTAGAGTAAGATGGCATTTTTCTTTATGTGATATCTTTTTTTGTTCCAGAGATATTCTTTTCCTATTATGCAAATTTGGTCACTGATGACATCATCGGTTGTGCAAGTACAGTGGTGTGACACAAAATTAAGAATATCTCCGCCAATAATGAAGCAATGCTATTAAAACTTGGCAGGGATGTTGCACCTTACGAAATATACCAGAAGGTACACATTTTGATGTTGTTATGGCAACATGCTCAGTTCCAGTCTCCTGCCTCTTCAAAATCAAATACTTCATTTGTAGCTGCACGGGGCATAAAATACAGGTAAAAATGTTTAAGAGGCGACCCAATGAAGGTGGGACTGACATACGTCTTAGATAAGACCAGGTATTTTGCTTTGTTGAATCGCAAATGGCTTATTTTTCAGGTCATATGCACTTTAAGAACTCTTCACATCCACCTTTAATTTAGAAAGCACTGTCCATGTGTTTTCATGTACTGTACTAAGCTAATGAATGAGACAAAGATTTCAAATTCTGCTAAACCTTGATTTGTATAAGCAAACTGGTGGTACCATTTTGCAAAACTCATTTTACACATGAACTTAGCAAGTTTTCCAACAATACAGTATCCTTTGTTAATACATGTACAGTTATGGGTGAAAAAAATTTACAAGGCACCCTGATTTCAAAATTCTCTGGAGGAGCACCTCATTCCCCTGTGCAGAATGGAGGAAGGGGGGGGGGGGGGGGGTTGTGCTCCTCTCCAACATCCCACAAAGCCACTGTTAGTGCAAGAAGACAGTACTCCAGCTACCCTAAAATTTCCTTCTGTTACTTTTTCAATTTAAAAGCCCTGCACTTCATGAATAATAAAATAACTATTATGCACAGAATAATTTATTATCAAAATTACGCTCACCTTGTTGCAAAGTCCATATTTTCTAGGAATTCTAATAAACAATTTAAACCATCTAATTCAATAAACCTATGCACAAATCTGCAAGAAAAGACATTGATTACAATTCATTATTCTCCATAACAACTGTGAGCTTTATCCAGTGTAAAAATTAAATTAAAAAAATTCCGTTCATCATGATCACCTCAAGGGCTGAGTCCTGAGTGCTGTTTTGAGCCCATCGACTAGCTTTGTTCTGGACTCTACCTCTTCATCACTCTTGGAAACAAAAATCTGTCAAAATGACAATAATAAAAAGTACAATGTCTACAGTTTCACCACGTTGCAGAATTTTTCTTTCAGTTAGGCCGTCCCAATAAAATGTTTCATTTGCCATTGTCCTGTCTGTTGTGATGGTGGGTCAGTTGGTCAGGCAAAACAAATTAACACTTGAAGGGATCTAGGTTCCACAGAAGGGTGGGCTGCTAAGTAAGAAAGCCTGGTTACAAAGCCAACTTGAAAACGTTATCTTTTTGTTTGTCCTTCCTCATCTTTTCCTAGAAAGCATTCCGCTTGTGTTCCAGTTTACTTTTGCATATCAAATCTGCTGTTTAATCTGCGAGATATCAAATGTCTAAACAGCCTTTACAAAACATAGTATCAGTGTTAATTAAAGACAAGGACATCACATCATACCAATTCTTGTTAACACTAGTAATAGTTCTCACTAAATCTGCCCCTGCTTCTATTTTATCCTTCAAGGGTATAAAATTCTTATAAAAATTTGACTGTGTATAAGAAAACTATTATTTATTGTATGTGTATTAGTTTTTTGTAAACTATATCACTCATACTGTTCAAGTAACTCAGACATCTTATCTTAAATATGATCTAAAGAATCAACAACGCATTCTGTTTAACTCATTGTATCACGTGATATTCCTTACAAAACACTCTCATGAAGTGCATTCTGGAAAAAAAAATTATCAAACCACTCTGTTGTTCTAGTTTGATACTGAAACAAACCATTTGTCTTGATATACAAGGACTCTACGAGCAAAAGTATCTCGAAAGCAGAACAGAAGTCAAGATTTTTTTCCGAGATGTAAACAGAAGTATCGCATTACTGTCGCCATATATGCAAATTAGATTCAAGCTTTTTGTCCTCAACGAAAACTGCAAAACATTTACATTAACATTTGGATCCCTGCCAGTCAACCCAGCCATCATATGGGCTCTACGCCACGTAAGATTACTCAGTAAAAATAAGCGATCCAAATAAACGAGATCTTTATACGTGTGGTGTTTGGGTTGAGTCTGTCTACCCCGTTGCTGATTTGTGTCGGACAATTTAACTTCTGTACCAAACAGTTCAATCTGGTACTGCTGAATAACCTTTGAATTCAAGATATGAAGAAATCACTGTGATGACAGATACCCACCCTAAAATATATTTTATCAATCCTCCTGCAGCAAGTTTATGGTTGCAAGAATTACCCATGTAGCACTGCCCTGCGAAAAATTAACTGGGACCACCATGCACACCTAGTTTCTTCAAATCGGGATTGATTCGCATACTACACCAATATTTCACACATTCTCTATATGTATACGCGGGGGAGACTATAATGCCTCCTCGGGTTTTGGCCTCTGGGCCAAAACCCTGCGGGGGCAAAAACAAGATCTTGTGCTAGTTAGTTAAAGTACTTGCTTCTTTGACTAGAGCGTCTGGAACTTTTTTTCAACTTTTCGAAAAAAATGGGTTGGTAGCAATGGGAAATGAAACACTTTTATTATTGGGGTGGCCTTGGATTGGATTGATTTGGCACAGTAGACTAACTAATGATTAGGAACTGATCGATGCTAAGGCCATGTAAAATGTGTTTGGACGTAAGCTGAAGAGTAAGAGTTGTTTGTTGGGATTAGTCTTTTCTCCTATCTATAGATCACTAATCAGTAATAATAGTTTGGATACACATTATCTAAGATGACAAGTTCACTTACAGCATGAAGACTTTTCAGTTGATCTATGTAGTACTCTGGATAACTTGTTGAACTTAACTCCTGTTGTTCCTGAAATAAATGAAGATATTCTCAATAAACACATAAAATGTACTTAACACAGTCAACAATCTCTCAGCGTGCCTGTATTACCTCCACACATTGATCACAATGCCGGGCCAAACTGCAGATGGCAACCTTTCATGTCACCATTTTCCTAACAGTTGTAAAGCCCTGGATCTAATAACTGTCCCCTTTGTAGGCTTCTAATATTTATTGTTATTCGCAGCAAAAAATTGATATGGTATCACTTAATTTGTGGAAAGCAAAATTCCTAAATGATTACAACACTGGGGTTTCGATCAAGAAGTTTGGTTTCAACCATCGCAGAGTCGCAGTGTCATAATGTCACAGTTGCTATAAATAAGCATGTAGCATTCTTAGACAAGGAATTTTATTCCCAGTTGTTCGGTAAAACTAACAAAATGCCATCAAGTAACCTACATGTATTATGGACTAACATCCAATCCAAGACCAGTAGATGTGTCAATACTCTCAATGGCTTCATGGTACAGAAATCACAGTTATGTATTACCCACTTGGCTGAGTAGACGCAAGTTTTAATCAGGCATATAGCATATTCAATTATCTCTGTTTTTGTTCATGTGTATTGCATCACAAGCTAAAATTGCTGTTTTGTTACTATGTCAACAAAGACAATCTGTCTAGAAAGGTGATTTTTGCACAGTATTTAAGAAACATTGAGGCCCATCTTACTCCTTAATGCTGATATATTGTTTAATATAACTGTATGATAAACCCTGTAGCAATATCAAGTGCATGAAGAAAGCGTTAAATAAAAATCATCAAATAAATTTTCTTTTCTTTTCTTTGCACAAGTACAGAACTACATGTATTACATTGCCAAGAAAGACAACTTTTTACAGATTTGAATAAATCTTGGATTTGTTCAACAAGCTACCACAAAGTTGGAATCTTTTAGTTACAATACACAAGTTTGTACAAGGTCCTCTATTGATATTTACAGCAAATTCAAATTTGTGAACAAAAGATTTTCTCAATATTTCTTCCACATAGTTTCCACCATTGTGAAAATAACTCAGTACTATGAGACATGCAAAAACACTGCAAAGACAGTATGAGGAGGAAGCGGGCAAGCCTTTAAAGAATCTGTTGCTATCAATAAAGCAATGTCTCCATTTCAAGTGATAATTTCTGAAGCCAATATATTCCAATGAACAACAAGTCCCAATAAACGAGTAGTGACTTTAACAGCAGAATCTAAAATGAGTGGTAATATCAGAGAACAAAATTACTTCTATATGCCCATAGACAATCCCAAACACAACCAAACAATTTATTTAAGGTACACTGTACAAGTACATTATACAATGAATATCACAGTAATTTAACTGTGTATAGAGAAACAAATTTAATTTAACATCATATAAGAATAAGCTTTTTCTCTGAAAAGCTTAAGGTAATCCAAAAAGAACCAACTATAAATGTAAACGATTGAAACGTGGTAAACGTTTAAAGTTAAGTAAAGAAAACAATATAATGCGAAAATAATTAAAACAATGTTTCCTGAAGAGTTTGAAAATTTTATAAATTACTAACTTCAATCACTCTACACAGAGAACAGAACTGAAGAAGTTTCGATAAAACCTCCACTGGAGAATCTAAGTTCTTTGTTATCAAACATAAAAGCAATTTTATTTTGCCCTGATGGTCAGGAGAGACAATGTTATGTCTGACCACAGAAAAGAAACAACAGCGCCACCCAGTGAACAACAGTCATGTCTAAACAATTCACCCAAGATAATAAATGTTTAAAACATTCTTCTGTCAGACATTCCTCAGAAATGTACCTACATGTAAATAAATAAAATAGTGTTGAATGTACAAGGCATTTTCTTGGCAGGTAATGACAATAATTACTATTTGTCTATTGTCTGCATTCACAGAAGTGTTAAACCCCTTTCTAGAAAGTTTTTGACAGCTGCAATCTTGAACAATTATGCAAATAAGTTATTGCCAATTTTCCTATGAACTAAGGAACAGGACTCATGAGAAGAAATCGTTCAAAATTTCCGTGTGACTTAAATCCATTCAGAAAGTCAGCTTAAATTTCAACACGATTGTAAACAAAAACGTCAAAAATAAATAAAACAAAAACAAAATGGAAGCCGCCATGGTTGAATGTATTTATTAGATCTTTGCATAATTTTCAATCCCCCCATGCCTTTGACAGAAGTTATTAATATTTAACATAGGTGAATTAATGCTGTGTAAATACTGGAGCCCCTCAATATCAAGCGGTGAATCAACAGGTCTCAAACAACAGAAGGAAAAAGCTTGATTAATCCAACCCATCTTACCTTCTTTTTCGATAAATAAAGCTGCCATTTCTTCTCCGGCGGTAGCTCAAACATGGCCTTTTTATGCACGGCTGTGAGGTCAAGCTCTTCCTACACAAAACAAACAAATATTGATAAAATATCAGTGACATCTAAATAACCGAAACATTTGAAAAAGAAGCTCGAGGATCCGTTTTTTCATTCCTAAAAGAAATTCGTGTTTTTCTAAACTTTTATTCGCTGTCGATTTTCATGTCAAGTACCATTTGTACTAGGTCACATCAACGTAAAGCTAAAATTACAAATTGTAAATGCTATCGTGATTTCTAGGAATCAGACGAGAGGAATTGTGTGTACACAGCAATTGTACTTTCTTTTAAAGATTTTAGGGAGGAATCGAAAGTAGCTCTTTATACAGAAGTAATTCTGGAATCGTGAATCGAAAATATTCGATTCCAGAACGGATCAGCGCACGCGAATATTAATACCAGACATTGGAGCGATTAATTTCGATAATTCATTTCAGTGGCAATGTCCAGAATAAGTAAGTGATCAGAGATTTAATCACGTCGAACGTCTAGAGACAAAACTTCATTGACTGGTCGGACTCGTAAAACAGTCGGAAATGAATTTGAAGTCTCGGTATAAATTTATTAACATAAACAAAGGGTACAGATCTCGCATGGAGTTAAAAGAAATTTGACTCCGAAATGATTTTAAAGTCACAAAATCGCTGTGAACGGAATGGCAGCGTGGTTAGTGGAAAATTCACGGGTTAAATAAAAAAGCGACACCGCAAATTGAAGGTTCTACTGAGCCGAAATGAAAGACGAGCTATGGCTCTGTCATACAAGCTTTATGGGCAATCAAAGTCAAGTCCTTTGGGAATATTTCTCGGAATCTTACGAGTACGAATCTGACCTCCTGCATCTTATTTGTTTTTTTCCCAGAGAAAACAACCCTTGTTCTTATTATTAACTTCAGAAAAAGCTAGATGCTGTCCCCTAGCACGTGTAAGAAATATCAACAACAAATTCATTCTTCAGCATTCGCCACCGCCTCCGCGATATGTCAAAGAATGGATATATCGACGTAAAATTGAATGAACTTCAAATGCCTGGCGTAAGCGGCAATAGGAATCAAAAGTTCAGTTGTTCCTCACTTACCACAATCTCAGCAAACTTGGCATTGAGTTCACTCTCCTCTGGCATCGGTTGAGAAAACTCTTGAAGTTGGAACTGCATTCCTTTCGAATGGTCGATGCCATAGCGAATTTCGGGGTGATTTGAGCGAGACCCAAAACAGCCTACGCCGCCTTTACGAGGCATTTTACAAAGCCAGTATTATCTTTTCACATGAATCATGAGTTTACCCTGCCAGGGAATCCGTCGGAGGGAAAATAAACAGGGAAGTACACGACAAGAAACGAAGGATAGAATCAGCCGCTTCACTGAATGACCAAAATACAGATAGCGCGAGCCAGTCAGAGGTACGGCACACAAACTGCGACTGTCCAGGGGAGGGGTAACTATGTAACTTTAGAGAGATGGTTCACAACTACTTCAGAGAGAGCAAATTTAACTCCAAGACTAAAATTTAGACTTATCAGACTTCAGAGTGCACAAAAAAAAATTAACATTGAAAAATCATAGTCACTTTTATGACTGGAAGAAGAAGGCGGAGTTCATGCTATCTCCCTCCCAGGAGAGAAAAAATTTGTCGATTCACACGGCAGTTTTGATTGGTCAAGGTTCTCTTTAGCTGTCAGCTCAACGCTTTACTGAACCTTTCTTGTTTGGTTAATAAATTATTTTCGTCTAGAAAACTCGATTAGGTATTGACCGCTTTCAAAGGCGGATTTAAAAGGAATTCACTTTTGACCTGAATTTGATGCATTTTACAAGAGAGGTTTGATAATGATTATTTTTAGATTTTCGCGTTATGTAGCTGGAACTCGTGAAGCTACGAAGCGGAATTAGTTGAAATGTAAATTTTCTTAGCTTTTTTCTCTTCTTCCGGTGTAAAGAAAAAACAGACCCACCCTTGGCTAGAAAACGGATGTGAGAATGCCTTGGAAATGAGGTTCAAAGGACCGAATTCAAGAAAAAGAATTATTGAACAATTAAAGAGATAAGGCCATCTGAAAACATATTGTTTTTTAGAGTTCCGCACTTACTGTGACGTAAATCACTTTATTGAAACTATTCAAAGCCACAGACATGATCAAATAAACGATCAGTTCTTACTTCTTCTGTCCTTGCAGCTTAAAAAAAACAATTTTCCTCGCAAAGCCTAGTCCATTAGGTGCATGCCACACGTACCATTTTCAACCCTGGCTTTAGCAAGCAAACATATCTAAACATATGCAAATGTACATCCTTAAACGCTGCATTTAAGTACTAGTGGTCCGAGTGGTTAAGTGTTTTTAATTGCATGGGACACGCCAGGAGCCTCTCCTGGACATGCCTTCATGCACGGTCTTGTTAATTTGACGGGAGCAACATTAAAGATAAATGCTCTAAAAAAAGTAGTCTTTTCACGACGTGGCCACTAATTCTACTTCCTGGTCTAAAAGAAGGTTTCTTCTCCTGCTCAGCGCGCAGCAGATCATGATCAAATTCAAGCCTTTCGACCAAAACTGGTTTCGCTCGGGTGTTGATTTGGTTATATTGGAGTATCTGCTACATGTTCAGTCGTGTTGAGTAGACCCGACCATGTTCAGAATTCTTCGTTGATGAACACACATTTTGACAAAGCGACTCTTCTACTAAATATTTCTCCGACCATTTTCAACCGAGACGGTTGACAATAGTCAGAATGTGTGCGTTCCGGTAAAATCGGTTAGTGCAGGGTTGACTTATCAATTAGCGTTGCTTCTTTTTCAATCTTGCATGTTCTAAAGTTCTCCGTAGGGAAAAATAGCGAGGGATCCAACTAGCTAGTAGCGATGGACTCTAGATAGATGGGGTCTGGGGTCAAACTTTGCCTTACGCAAGACACCAACCTCTCCGGCATTCGGTCACGTGGGTTATCGAACTTCAACAGATACTGGAGGGTAACCTAACGATGGATAAAACATTCATCTGATTAGCCGATTTTGTTCTTAAATTGCCGCTCTCATATAGGGATGGGCATTTTCGTTCAAAATCCGATTACGGCTAATCCAGGATTGAGAGTTATTGCATTTTTCATTTCATTTCAGTGCTTCAGACTAAGCTGTGTGTTTCAGTTATTTTCTTTATTTTTCAGAGGCGAAGAGCTTAAAAACGTTTCAGTTTCTCGGGTTGAAGACAAACCTAAAGGGGGAAAACATCAATCAGAAAACTCAACTGAAAAGTTATAAAACTGAAATCCTATTATCCCGGATCAGCTTAAAAGCTTGCTCTGAACAACTAAGCTCATATCAATTAGTGAAACTAGACTCGACTAACAAATGTTCGGTTATCTTTTCTTATGTCTAGGGCATTAACTTAGTTTAAGTCTGTAACCTACTGGCAACATATTTCCTGTTTCTCCCAAAACTTGATCACTTTTTTAAACTCTCGACGCGGGCCTTGCTTTCACTTGAAGGCTGGCTTCAGCTGAATTAAATTTTATCTGTTGGTTAATTGATGACCATGATAAGTCCCGGCAGTGTACCAGTTACTGACATTACTTCCCAACCATCGGTTTCAAATACAATTGATTTTCCAGAACTGCCCGTGGGAGTTGCCCTTGGGCATTTATCTGGTCTGAAAATCGTCTCAAAATAAAGCCGGCCGTTGCATTCATTTTTATTTAATAGAACACACTGAATGTTGTTAACAATATTTTTGAAAATTTATCACCGACCAGCTTTTATTCAAACATATTCAGTAACTAGATAATTAAGAACTCTTTACATGTAAAACTCAGTTAATGTTCACTTCCGTCTTAGGCGTATCAGTCGAATCATTACGAACTACTATGTTAGACAATCATAATGCAAGGCCCACGTAAGGCGGGGGTACACAAGAATAGGAGTGAAATTTGAAGTAATATTAAAAGGGCATTGTTAGGTTTAAAACGGGTTGGAACCACTACCAGACAGTTGACCCCCCACCTCCCCCCCTCCCCCCCCCCGACTGTTTGGTGTCCATCTACTAATTCTTCACTTCAAATTCCAATTTTGCAAATCCATCAAATCTTCAACATTTCATATTTTCCTCAATTTAACCTTTCCTTTGAGAAAGGATATATCTTTCCCAAAATGCCCAAAATCACCCAAAAATTTACACAAAACCGCCAAACAATAATGGTTAATGAAATAAGCATAGAGATTTAGCATTGCTTGAAACGTGACCGAGATATTGTCAATATTGGCAGAAAAGCCGCGTTAAGCGACGTCAAAACAGCCTTCACGTGTACCCCGCCTTAATTTTCTCGTCTCAGGTACATGTAAATACTACATAAGGAATCTCTTATATTCCATTAGACTGCGCGATAATATCACCAGTAATTTAATTTTGCTCCGCTGAAGAAAATGGCGCTATACGTCGTGTAGCGTCTGTTCACAATCGTTTAGAAAATCTAAGATCAGTCAGGCAATGGTGTTTTATGTCTACGCTCTGATGGAAGCGACATTGCTGACCGGAGTTCCTGCCTCACTGATCTAACTATGAGGAAAAAACCATATCTTAATCATGGATTTGACAAATGGGTCCCCTGGAACTGAGATGTCTTCAATCGAAATTTATTAAAATATTTTGCGTAATCTACAATAGACAATCAGTAGTTTAATTATAAGTGTGTCTATTTAGTACAAAATAAGCTGAGAAGTGTGGATTTTTGAAATCTTCAATTATTATCGTGTCAGTTTTCGTGGGAAAAAATATATCGTGTACTGAAGTCATAAACTGAATGTAATCTTGTAACAACACCTGTATCGAAGCTGTATTGGCTTCGCAGAAGTGCGCGTCGTCTTGAAGGAAAATCGGCTTAGAACGTCATTAATTTGTTTAATTCTCTCTTTATAGTTTTTATCCTTTTCTCGTGTGCGACAAATTAATCACACAAAGCCGCTGGTTATAATTTGACAAATCCTTTCGATAATGGTTTGCATCCTATTGTATGATATGGGTTAGTGATTTCATCTTTTGTTATATTAGCTTATACATATCGTGAACATAGACACTGATATACTTTCAGGAGACTTCAGTTGAAGTCAATATAACGTTCATAAACCAGTGTAAGTTAATTAAGAGAGCAGAATCTCCCTCCGAATACCGTGTTAAACGACCCCAGTTTTCACGGTCTCTAACGCCATCTTTTTTGGAGAAAACACAGCAAAAAATGAGAGTAAATGTACGAGAAAAGTAGAAGTTTTGTGTCCAATAAGTTGAGAGTGACTGAGTTGTAAAGAAAAGAACCCAACGGAAGGTGTTTTGACCAAATTTGAAGAATAAGGCCTGCTATTATGCGAGAAATTAGACTTTTACTTTTGATTACAAATGTTTTTGAATTTTTCCGTGACTTTGCATGTTATACTGACAAATATAAGAAAAATTGAAAACCTTGATTGTGGCTTTTCTACTGAGGCGAGAATGGGTTGTTAAACATTGAGATGGTTACATTTTCCCCAATGCATTTACTTGCATTTTTGCCATGTTTACCCCCAAACCAAGATGGCGTCAGAAATCGTGTAAAAGGTCTGTTAAGTCCCTCAAGTCTTAGCCAGCACCTAACCGTAACCCTAAGTGCTTTGAAGCACTTTTTGCGTTATAAAAGGCGATTTGTTAAATCTGGATGAATTGCAAACATGTTTCTATATTCCACGAACTTGAAAAATAATTCTTTTCTTGTGTATGTCTCTGGTGGAAACGAGCGAGGCTTGCTCGATTCACGCGCGTGTTACACACCCTCCTCCCGCAGTAGTGCGCGGAGCACCCTTGTAGGTCATTTGTTCATGTAAATATTTTGATCCAAAATATAAAGTGAAGAATCGGAAATCTTATTCTCATCATGATTGTTATGGAATATAACAATATCCTATGTATAGCAGTCTGCGTTTGACTAAATGGGTAGTGTGAAAAATATGGCAGAACATTTTTCAAAGTAAAACTCGTCTTCCCTTTTAGCCCTTTTACTGAGCCACGGCGTATAAGTTTTGTTTTATTTCCGGTCTTAATTGAGTTGATATCTTTTGTTTAAATCTGCTCAAATGGGAAGTGACAATTTCGACATTTCCTTTCACTGATCTGTCATATTGTATTGTGTACACCTGAACAAAGAGCAACATCAACATGGCCTTGCTGTCAACTCGAATGTAGCTTTCTCGCTCAGTTATGATAGTTCAGGAACACAATAATCTCTCAGAGTTCTTCCTCTGTTGAAATAGCTGGTAGGAAAACATTGATGGTTCGCCTGGTTTGAGGTCTTTCTGTTTTCGAAATAGTTCCATTGCTTTCATGTTGAAGAACATCGCTCGCGTAATCTGTGTTTGAAGTAGTCTCTGTTTTCTGTTTTTCCGGACAGTTATCAAGTTCTTTCACTGTGGAAATTTCAGGTTGCCTTAGCAATATCTGACTGCTCTTGATAGATAGCGGAGAATACCGTGTTTTAAAATCCGTTAACTTTCGTCTTCTTTTTACATCGAGGTCGCTCATAGTTTGAGGTTTTTTCAGTTGTGGCAAAAGGGTAGGACCGTCTTTTCTTGTCTTAAAATCAATCGACAAAGCATCCAAGCGTTCGTTTTGTAGATTATCCTCAGCTTTCAACGAAAATTTATTAGCGCCTTCAACTCGCAGCTCTTGCAGTCTGCTTGGAGATTTTAGCGCGAGATTCCTTCTCTGCAAAATGCTGTTCTGGATAATTGAAGACACGTCTCGATGATCGTAACTAACCACTCCTGAGAAAAACTCTTGTTGGCTTGTCTTGTCGTGGATTCGCTTTTTATCTCGTTTAATATTTACCAACCGGTGTGGCTGAACTCGCTCTTCTTTGTGTAAACCTTTATTTAAACGGAACAAAAATCCACCCGGACTTACTAAAGACAAGTTTCTTTGAAGCTCAGCGCTCTGAACCAAACTGTCCATTTTTCTGCCCCCATTTGGGACATCTTTGTGATGTAGTTTTGTACCCACAGCACTTATGTTTCCCGTGTTAAACATTGGATACATACGTATATGATGAGCCGTGAAACTTCTTTTCATAGGATCGTAAAAGGCTCCTGTTTTTCTGTCGATCTGAAAGAAAGAAGCCATACAAAGTTACCTGAAAAAATTCAAGTTGTTTAAGTTGGCCATTTCTTTTGTTTTGTCCCTAGAGATGCGCACGAACTCACATTGCTACAACAAAATAAAACACAATAGCGACGCGCTTAGAAACGACTGCAACTTAATGATGCGAACAAAACAGATGTTCTGACTTTTAAACATTTAACTAGCTTAAACAAATAACAGGTTTTTTGTGATTGGGTGTAAAAGTGAACGTTGTTGATAAAGGAGGAATTGCGACAAGACGCGAAAACGGAAAGTGATAAATGGTTTGTATTCTAAAAGGATAATTACAAGTGAATCAAGGAAACAAGTCAGCCATGTGCCATTCTGTTTGTTTTTCTTAAAATTAATAACCCTAACTGGATTTGACCGCATGCTCGAGTCTTAAAAACAGACTGATTCTTTTCTGTTAGTTTTTATTTCAGATTTAATTACAGTCTGTACAAATTTGTTTTTTTTTGTATGTGTAGTTTTGGCAGGTAGGCCGAGATAACAATAGTAGCTGACATCCTTATCAACCTCACAGTTACAAAATTTTTTCTCCTCGCGTGTTTATTGCGTCCACGCGTGTTTCCACTTTCGATCACCGCTCCAGCTATCTATTCTCGCGCGCACCTGATACACAGGCCGTACTCTCTTGGATTTTGCAAATGAACAACATTAACACGGAATTTAGCGCGTTGGCAACTTTTCAAATTGGCGCCAATTTGGGAAGTGAGAGAGATCCTGGGTACTATGTTATCAGAGTTCCGGCTGAGCCAATGTCATTGGTCAGTGTAGTTGCTGAGCAACGAGAAGGATATTTACTCATTTGAGATCAGATTTGACATTAAAACTATTCTAACTGGGAGTTTCTGCGGCTGAATCCTCTTTGAGGAAGATTAACAAATCAGAGAAGTTAATTTCGTAGTGTAGCTTTACCTTTATGTCAGAATGTCGCGTTTATTCACACAACCCACATTATCATTTCATAAACATATTACCAAATCTTGACAATATTATACAACCGCTCTATTTCATATGTATGGCGCAAAACAGTCTTTATTGAGTCAAAAGAGTTGAATACATCTGTGAAAAATAAATCACATAAAGAGAATGTGATAGTTCAATACTTTTAAGTAATCTGCAAGAATATCTATCGTTAGGCTTTCCAATAAACCTTTAGACCGTTGTCATGTTTGTCGGGACTTAATATATGAATAGTAAAGAAGACTGCTTATCCTTCAACAAAATAATGCAACGAAGGAAAATACTTATTTAAAAAGGAAAGAATATTTATTGTTTATGAAGAAAAGAGCATGTATGCTTAGGTTTTTTTGAACTAAGGAATCGGCGACTAATCTCTTTATCAGCCTGAACAGACTAATTGTAATGGTTGAGATGTTTCTCAAGATCAACGAAAGACAAGTTTGAATTTTTTTGTCCAAGCTTCTTTCGTTACGTTACACGTCTTTTTCTGTTGACACAGCTTGCTTCTCGTGTTATTATGATGATTATTCTCTATAATTCATCAAATGCAAATATAGCGTGGCCATTTTCAACTGCACTTCACTGAAAAGCGATTTTCTCGGACTCAACGACGACAAATTTGCAATTCTGGTTCAACTGGCTATCTTTTCTACTGATTTCCATTTTGGATTCACCCACGGCTTGTCATTCTTATTATCACAGGTAAGGAAGATTTATTAACTAAAACAGGTGGTAAGCTTATAGCCTGTGGAGTTTAAGCATTAAGCTACGACGGTGGCGCGAAGGACAAGGTCGATTACAAATGATTTTATATTTTACTTACGGACCTCGCAGTACTTTAAAGTCATTTACCTTGTTTAGATCTATATCCAAACTCTCACAACACTGAATCTGGTACAGTATACAGCGTTAAATTTACAATAAATCTTTTTTGAAAATGCCGTCGTGGTTCATGTTCTCCCGCAGATAACGCATAATTTGGTCATTTCACGATGTTGTCGCCTTGCAGAGGACGGCAAAGAAATGTACCAAGAATAATCGATTACAACGCACGTGCACAGCCATTGTTCTTCTCATTAAACCTTTTGTATAGCGACGTTTCTGTTGCCTTTGCCTATGTGGCTTCCTAAACTCCCTATCGTCTCTTTGTCACCTTGGCTGTTTTCTTCCTTCTTACCGGAAAATCGTTACCGACCGGCCTATAAAGACAAAACAAAAAAAGAGATGGAATTATTTTACGCTGAAATATGTATTTTTATATATGGAATGGATCGGGAGGGAACCTAGCTACCCTAGATCACACAATAAATCTTAGAACCTTAGTTCAAGAAGAGCTGATAGTGATTTTGTTTTTCTTTCATTGCTAGCAATTTAGTAACCTTTTGAACGATCGCGAAAATGGAGCATTCTAAGAATGTATGAAAATACGGGCACGGTAACTGGCAAGGTTCGGTATTCATGTGTAATGAGAATGGTCGGCTGGTGGGGGCAAGTCTAATGAGCCCACAGTTACAAAATCCTTCTAAACGTCAATAGATTTGATTCCCTCGTAAAAGAATCCGCCATAGATTTCCGATGAAACTTGGTATGCTGTCGTTACCGTACAAGGAGATAGAGCGGTTTTCATTTGAGTGTCGAAAAGTAATTGGTTTTGCACTTTCTACGCTACATGATTGGCTTAAAAAATTCGCGCCACTTTTTCATCCAATCAGAAGTACAACCAAAACCAATCGTGACTCGTTCGCATGCATTTTCCCGCGCTTTGCGTCAACTACCGGTAATTACTTCGAGTTTTGATTGGTTCACTGTATTGTCCGTGTTCTTTGTGATTGGCTAGAGTAATTACTTTGGTTTTGGTTTTACGACACTCAAGTGAAAACCACTCTATTGAAAACATAATAAAAAGAGGGGGTCACCGTGCTTGTTTTCATGCAACAATACTGACAACTATGGTTATTTTGGTGACTTTTGGTTATCTCAGAGCGCAACAAATAAGTTCGATTATTTTTTAATGCAGCGCGTTATATTACACAGAGTTTGATTTTTTGGATTATTTATTTTCTACTTCCCGGAAAAATGTCTTCAAATACCCTGTATTTTTTAATCCTTTAAAGGACACGCACTTTTCGGCCCGTTATGTTTCACGCTATAGAATTTCAGATTTCATTTCCCAAAAAAGTTCTTATTGAAATTATGAAATAAAAAGTATAGGTCACCGTGCTCGTTTCAGAGAAAAGAGGCATTTATTCTCTGTCAAGCTTAGCCTGAGGGAAATCGGCTTATGTTATGTATGTGCACGCGCTCTTCAGTCGACCACGCGCTCATTTGCGCGCTCATTTGCGCGCTCATGTGCTAATTAGAGAGTTTAAGCATGACGTTTACGACAGACGGCGAACGGCTAAGGTCACCTCTTATTTTCTATTCTTTTCTTGTACTCCGTAAATAAATCAAACAAAAATAGAAAAGTTTCGCTTACTATTTACTGACAATACAAATATTTTGATTCTCTTGTACAGAGAACTTAAGACAGACGGCAAAAGTTTCATTTTTGCCGTTTGCCGTTTATCGTAAACGTCATGCTTAACCTCTCTACTAACGCAGAAATCGTGCGCAGTAGAGATGCGCAATGCGTACTGAGGAATCACCTTAAGGCCTCAATTGCTTGATGTTTTTTCCTTTTTTAAGAAACAGAACCGACTGAGAAAAGTGCAAAGCATCTTAACAGCCAATATGAAGTGTCTTTCATTGCGCATGACTCGTTTCCGCCGACGCAGTTGTCTCATCATCGTCCTTGTGCTGATACTGACTTTTATCAACCTGCTGCTGTGCGCGTGGAAATGGCAAGATAACGAGTTCAAGTTAAATACATTTGAACTAACGTTTATGAGGAAGAGAATAAGCGTTAATCAAAAGCCCTTCACGAAAGCCGCCTGGCAGTCAAAAGCTAATCCAGAAGTTTTGGTTCATTCGAAGTCAGAACAAAGAAGGACCCAACGAATTCACCCCAAACCAAGGCAAAGCTTAAGGACGGTTCATTACAGCACAGTCTGGGGACAACGGGAAAATCATACAAGTCCAGTCTATCACACGATGTTAAGGAAAGAAGATCGTGGCCCAGTAACCAACGAATACAAACAATCAATTGCCAGGAGGGGAAGGTTGTCAGAGCGAAATAGAATTACTAGCAAGGTGAGAAATTACTAGCAACATAGTAAAAGGACTCAAAAGAGCCTAATTTGGTTTGTAATTGTACATGTGCTGGATATTGACCAAAATGCAGCGACATAGCCTGATTCCACGGTGTTAAGACAGGCATTCACATAACTTGTATTCCTTTCAAATTGTTTCATCCGTTGTCTTTGTAAGTTTTCAGTTGACTGAGTGTCTGATTCATTCTACGTACTGCAATGCTCGATAGCGAAATAAATGCTCGTTTCCATTTAAATGAGCATGGCGATCTTTGTTTTTTATTGCATAATAATAGTGTACATGTTATCCTCTTTGATTCTAAAAAATTAAAAAAATTTAATCGGGAGGAAAAAAGGATACAGGTGAAAGCGTGCACCAAACCGTTACTCTGGGATGCAAATTATGCCGAACCGCGGAAACAACGACTACACATGTACAAACACTTTATGTCCAACTCGCATTAAATGGTGTGATTTTTCCACAACTTTTATATGATATTATTCCATATGCTAGAGTTCGACTTTCTAGTCAAGTTTTTTTTTCCAAGTATCACTTTAATGAACTATGCTTCCAGCTACCGCAAAAGTTAACGTGGACCGATGAATAACGCGCGTGATTAGCATGAGTGCAGGCATAAATGGGGGTTGATTAGCCCATCTGTGACCTCGCAAGGTTTATTTTTCTGAAATATCACCTTAAGATTACCTTTTTCTTTATAATTTACTAGACGGAGACGACGACATCACAAGCAGACCATGATCTTGTGAACAAGAGTCTATTCCAAGTCACATATTTAGATGATTATATTGAGGTTAGTGGTACTTGAGCATAAAGGAGGAAGTCTGAAAATCACACGCAAAGAAAGGGTAAACCAATGGAGACTGCTAAGTGGCTTTATATATCAAGTTACGGTAAAGAAACCTTAAGTTTATTACACTCAGGGAATTAACGTTTTTTACATTTATCACCCTCAGCTGCAGCATACAAATGCAAAACGAACCGATGGCAGTGAAGTTCCTATTCAAGTATTCTACTCAGAACAGGACGCTGTGAAAGCTTGTGAGCTAGCTGGGCAATACTGTCAAGCAATCTCCAAATTCAAAGAGAAAACAGCATTTGTTTATACGCTGACATCAAACTTAAATCTTTTCACTGAGGAAACCTCGACATTGTACGTGAAAGCTGAATTCAGGGAAAACGTTAGTAAGTACCTTATATTTATCGTCACTTGGAAATAAAAGGACCAAGGCAATTTTCTTTCTAGTCTGCACTAAAACATATGCCTTTCTTTATAATACATCCAATATTTTGGCTCGCGTGTGAGTTGTCTAAACGCGTCATGTGACTCAATATGCCACAGCTAAAAGTGGGGAATATCAGTGTTGCTATATACCTGGCGTCTTTCCGGCTACAGCGAGCCCATTCATTCATTAGTTCATGGTCACATGACATCTAGCGATGAAACTGTTTACCGCCAAATCTCCGCCAAATGTCATGAGCGGGCAACATTGCGAAAACTATTGCGTACCCGTGAAATGTTGACCGCTGTTCACGTGATCAGAGCGTCCAGTTGAAGGTGGCCTGATGCTGTCGCTGGAATCTCAGCGCGTTTTTCGAAATTTAGTTTTGTTTTGTTTCGCTATATAACAAATCACTTAATGACTGGTCCCTTGGTAGCTTCTTCCAGGCATTCATTTTTTCTTTATTTTTTCGCTCTGCGCCCCAACTAACTGAATGCGTGGAAGAGGATAGTCCTTTGAGGAACAGTGGATTTTGTTTCCATCGGATCTCAATGTTTCCCTCACGACTTCGTCTTGGGAAACATTGGTTCAGGATTTGGAGATTTAATTTCATGCTCGTGGTATTTTTCACCTGAGCTTCATAGCCCCGTGTAGTCAAAAAGTTGTCAAATTCTTGATCTTCTCTTCCAGAATTTATTTCTAAAGAAATATTCTCATGTGCCGTGGTGCCGTCTGAAATGCCGTCTTCCAGTTCGACTGAAGCAGAAGGCTGTCGACTTCCGGAAATCGATCCTTTCGACAAAAATGCCATGCAGTATTTCCTAACCATGGTTCCTATGACCTGTGAAAAAGAAGGAGTGCTCTTTACAAGATACCTCGACGGTTCTCTGAAAGTTGTCACGAATCACGATAGAGGTGAGTTAACTGAGGACTGGGCATGCTGTGAGCTTGTGAACGATAATAGCAAGTACAAAGAACATAATTAAGACTTTTTTTCTTATTTATGTGGGCAATATTTTTCACTTAAGACAATGTCAAAAGTTATCTTAAAATATAAAACCGTGAGAAAACCTGTCAAAACATCAAATCATATCGAACAACTTGGCGGAAAGCGTGTGAATTAAAGTCTGAATGACGAGTAGGGAGATATGTTCAGGATTTCACACCTACAACACACACGCACCTCATACTAGGCATCACGAAGTGTCCTTATTTCAGCGTAAAAAGTCACCAAAACACACGTTATTTAGTCAAAAAAGAGCTAAATATGATAATGACACTTTGCGATGCTTCTCATAAAGTGCATACATCTCATTACTTAGTATATAATCTTGAACATAAGTGTGAATTCTTCAGTCGTTTACATTTGCATAAGTTCACGTCTTTTGTAAGTACTGTGCTTGCTAGTTGCGTCTGCCTTTCATGTATCTTGTATCACATAATTTTCAAAAGACAATTGCTGGATATAAAATGAACTCTCAGGTTGACTATAGAACAGTCTGATAATGATGACATTTCTATTTCACAGGAGCTCCTCTGAAGTCGATTTCTTACCGAACTATACATCGACAGGATGGACTTGACTGGGGATTTTACTTAGGAAAACTCACGTTCCTTAAATACAAAAGTCCTGTTGCGGAACCCAACCACGACTTCATTAAAATCCGTGCAGAATTTGTCAATGGAATGATTCAAACAGATTTCCACGCACAGGTTATTCCAAAGCCTTCCGTTTTACAGCGAAAACCTCTTCAAAGAGCTGGTTTACCATTGAATATCATTATTTTGGGACTAGATCAAACTTCGCGGGCAACTTTCCAGCGGCTTCTGCCTAAATCCTACAAGTTTCTTCAAGACGAGCTGCAAGCGTTTATATTCAAGGGATTTTCTCTTGTTGGCGAAGCGACAACACCTCAGCTCACAGCGCTTTTGACCGGAAGGACTGTGGAGGAAAACTGTGAGATTCACGAAGCGCGGACTGGATTTGCCGGTGCGAGGACTGTGGATGAGTGGCCGTTCATTTTTAAGACGTTAAAGAAGCACGGATACGTTACGCTGTTCAGTGAAGACGCGCCACCCATGGGTAAGAAAATGATTTCTTTCCTTGTCTCACCTAAGCACCAGATCTCCCACGGCAAAACAGAGTGAGATCTCGGTTCAAGGTTAAGCCGTGCCATCATCATGTACATGCACAGGCGAACTGAATAGTTTTTGGATGTGAGGCTGGTCAATTTTTTTAAGGAATGCGGCAATGTCCACCCCCTGAAAATGTTACACCAGACATTTAGTAGCAAAATTGCTTTCCATTTCAACATGATCGTGTGCAACTCAAAAATCTACATCTTCCATTTGTGCGCATTAAACTATTCCCTGAGTTCTAAAATCACAGCATAATTGAATTTTTTAATTTGTTAAGGCTATCTTTTATACTTTGCCTCTTTCAGGTGCTTTCAACTTGAGGCTCAAAGGTTTCCGCCAAACCCCTTGCGACCACTATGCGCGTCCCTTTTGGTCAGCGGTGCCACACAATTCTGACAGTGGACTTCATGAGAAATGTCTCAATTCACAACCTCAACACACACTACAGCTTGAATACCTGAAAAGCCTGTTTAGAGCATACCCCAGGACGCCAAAGTTTGGCTTTACTTTTTTGAGTAGTTTATGCCATCACGACTCAATTATGCCACTTGGTGCCGCAGCTAAAGACTTCTTTGAATTCTTTCAGTCAATCCGAGACGCCGGGTTTTTAAATGACACCATGTTTATCGTTATGGGAGACCATGGTGCACGGACCGGGGAGTTTCGATCAACAATTCAGGGGAAACTGGAAGAGCGGTTGCCATTTCTATCCATCGTACTTCCAGCAAGCTTCCGCGCAAGATATCCAAAATTATTGAAGAATTTCCAGCAGAACACGAAAGTTATTATAACCCCGTTGGATTTACACGCAACTTTTATGCACGTGTTAAAGTATCCTGCAGACCCATCGAAAACAGAGCTCACTCGAGGCACAAGTCTATTCTCAACAATACATCAGAACCGAACATGTCAAGAAGCTAAGATTCCTGAGTATTTCTGTCCATGTGTTCAGTGGTTTCCTCTCAATACGACGCACGCGCATGTTCGCATGAGCGCCCAACAAGCCGCTGACCAAATAAACAATTTGCTCGCAGAAGACCCCAGAGTAAGCCGTCTTTGTGCGAGACTCACCGTGGATGAAATTTTAAGCGCTTGGCAGGAGACGCCAAGTATTAAAGTACAGACGTTTAGAGAAATTAAAAACGGAATGGGAGTAGGTTTCGGGAAGCCACTTTTTCAGTCATCATCGAAGTCGAGCCCCAGCGAATGTA
>JAHPZR010043674.1:0-5000 GCA_019787425.1 Platygyra sinensis
TCACTCACTCACTCACTCACTCACTCACTCACTACTCACTCATCATCACTCACGTCACTCACTCACTCACTCACTCACTTCACTCACTCACGCACTCACTCACGTCACTCACTCACCTCACTCACTCACTCACTCTCACTCACTCACTTCACTCACTCACAAAAGATATAAAAATCAACTTTTAGATGAAATAGACACCTTGAATTCACCAGCGGAGATTTTCTGGAAGCTATAACAAACCGTTGTTAGGCCTCGTTTAAACGTCGCATTTTTACATGCGCCGAATCAATACTAATTTAGTCGACCTCGAATGCTACGTTCGGCTGATCTGATTTAAACGTCGCATTTTTTTGCCGAATAAAATTGCTGAGCCGAGCGACGTTTTTTAAATTCCATTCAAGCAACATAAATATTAACAGACAATTTCAATTCGATTTTCGGCACATGTAAAATGCGCGCGTTTGAAATCAACCGTGTAACTTCAGTCGAAGATGTCGACTGTATCATCGAATTTCGAATGACTCGCATCAATTGAAATCTGCAGCATTTAATTGATTTAGACGTCGCATTTTCATGCTTTTAATTCGGCAATTCGATTCGGGCAGTAAAATGCGACGTTTAAACCGGGCCTTAATAGTAAACGATTGACGAAAGTTCTGATTTCCACCAGAAGATCGGATAAGGCATTTTCAAAACCTTTTAGATACAAAGAGAAACTCTTGAATCACTACACGGAAGAGTTTGTCAATGCCCCCAAGCAATCTTGACGACACTACGCAGTCAGATGAGATTTTAAATGGGCCGATCAACTGAGATCATTCATGATCAAATTTCCACTCAAAATAAAAAAAGCGCCCGGTACGGACACTCTTCCAATCAATGCTCCAAACACGGACGATATTATCTCATACCTCCCTAGGAAGGATAATTTAATGACACATTGAAAAACGGGCACATTCCGACTGAATGGAACATAGGTGTCATAAAACCAATATAACAAAAAGAAAGGTGGACAAGAAATGTCCAGCGAATCACAAAAAACTCCTTCCTCTGCGCTTATTTGTTCTGAGCTGTCATGCGACCTCGATTGTGAGCTTAATATCTCCCCTGCTTTGTTAACGTTTTGACAAAAGGGAGGAGTTGAACATGATAATAATTCTAACGCTTCGCTCGCAAATGTCATTACAAGCGAAAACCTATTAAATTAAAAATTCATTCACACAAGCGAGTGAAATAAATGTCAGTTCCTCTGGCAAACAAATTGTCCGCTTCTAATTTTCCCATCCTCTAGACAAAAAATACCACTTAAAACAGACCCGTATAAATGTAATTCGACTAATGTAATGGTTCCGAAGACGTTTTATTTATGTTCGAGAAAACGAATAACTAAGGTTTCTTTGAAAACTGGTCTTTTGCTAAAAACGTCTTCGAACAATAAATTAGTCGAAATTACATTGTTACGGTCTGTTGAAGTGGTATTTTTGTCTAGAGGATGGGAAAATTAGAAGCGACAATTTGTTTGCCAGAGGAACTGACATTTAATTTCACTCGCTGAATGAATTTTATTAATAGGTTTCGCGTGTAATAATTGCGAGCGAAGCCGTAGAATATTATCATGTTCAACATCCTCCCTTTTGTCAAACGGGGGGTTTAACAAAGCAGGGGAGATATTAAGCTCACAATCGAGGTCGCAATGACGCTCAGACAAATAAGCGCAGAGGAAGGAGTTTCCTTTGTGATTCGCTGGTACATTCTTGTCACCTTTCTTTTGTTATATTGTTTTATGACACCTATGTTCCATTCAGTCGGAAGGTGCCCGTTTCAATGATGTCATTAAATATCCTTCCTAGAGAAGGTATGAGATAATATCGTCCGTGTTTGAGCAATTTCATTTGAAGAGTGTCCGTACCGGGGGCGCTTTTTTTATTTTTAGGAGTTTGGAAATTTGATCATGAATTGCTTTCACGGTGATCGGCCCATTTAAATCTCATCTGACTGCGTAGTTTCGGCAGATTGCTTGGGATTGACAACTGTGTGTGATTCAGAGTTTCTTCTTTGTCATATAAAAGGTTTTGAAAATGCCTTATCCGATCTTCTGGTGGAATATCCAAACTTTCGTCAATCGTTTTACTTATTAAGGCCCGGTTTAAACGTCGCATTTTGCATGCGCCGAATCGAATTGCCAAATTAAATGCATGTAAAATGCGACGTCTAAATCAATTAAATGCGACATGTTTCAATTCGATGCGAGTCAGTCGAATATTCGACTGATCTAGTCGAATATTCGACTGAAGCTCGGTAGTTTGATTTAAACGTCGCATTTTACATGTGCCGAATCGAATTGAAATTATGTAAATAATTTATGTTTGCTCGAATGGGAATTTAAAACACGTCGCTCCAGCTCAGCAATTTTATTCGGCAAAATAATGCGACGTTTAAATCAAATCAGCCTAACGTATTCATTCGAGTCGACTAAAATTAGTATTTGATTCGGCGCATGTAAAATGCGACGTTTTAAACGAGGCCTAAAACGTTTTGTTTATTAGCTTCCAGAAATCTCCGCTTTGGTGGAATTCAGGTGTCTATTTCATCTAAAAGTTGATTTTTATATCTTTTGTGAGTGCGTAAGTGGAGTGAGTGAGTGAGTGAGTGAGTAGTGAGTGAGTGAGTGAGTGAGTGAGTGAGTGAGTGAGTGAGTGAGTGAGTGAGTGAGTGAGTGAGTGAGTGAGTGAGTGAGTGAGTGAGTGAGTGAGTGAGTGAGTGAGTGAGTGAGTGAGTGAGTGAGTGAGTGAGTGAGTGAGTGAGTGAGTGAGTGAGTGAGTGAGTGAGTGAGTGAGTGAGTGAGTGAGTGAGTGAGTGAGTGAGTGAGTGAGTAGTGAGTGAGTGAGTGAGTGAGTGAGTGAGTGAGTGAGTGAGTGAGTGAGTGAGTGAGTGAGTGAGTGAGTGAGTGAGTGAGTGAGTGAGTGAGTGAGTGAGTGAGTGAGTGAGTGAGTGAGTGAGTGAGTGAGTGAGTGAGTGAGTGAGTGAGTGAGTGAGTGGTGAGTGAGTGAGTGAGTGAGTGAGTGAGTGAGTGAGTGAGTGAGTGAGTGAGTGAGTGAGTGAGTGAGTGGAGTGGAGTGATTGCCTATCTTCATGGTGTATTTGGGTGTATCAGCTTGATCAACCTGGAGGCGTCCTGCTGGCTTTGGCTCTTGTGCGTCATCAATCTCTCCTATGAGGTACTGCCACAGTTCCCTTTGAAATAGTGAATTCGCACTGCTTCTGTTTCTCTAATAGGTCCTTTTTTTTACGAGATAGGGTTATCATCCCTCTGCCCAACTCCCACCTGGAGGGTCAGTGGGATCCCTCTTTGTCTGGCCCCTGCCCTTCAACCTGTTTGGAATGGGTGTCCCTGACAGCAGTACAAGACTCCCAGCCAACATAGCTCTAGGGGTCACTGGGGCACGCAGCCGCCCCCCACGACAAGGAGCAATCCCAAGCGAGGCAGAAAATGCCTGTATAGTTTGTGTTATATCACCCAAAGGAGAATGATGCTGCATTTTCGTTCAAAAAGTAGTCAAGGTAGTTGACTCATTATATTCTGTGTTTGTGTTTAGGAACATGGAGTTCAGAAAGCACATAATCGAGATGCAGGCATTCTTGCTATAATCGTAACAGAAGTCTACTACATGGGTTTTTAAATAGGAACATAAATATGAACTTTATACGATGGGTTAGGCCTAAACTTTTCAGTTTATCTTCTGTCCTGACGGTGATTTATCCTTTCCGTGCTTCTGTAGACGATCAAAGAGAAATCAATACAACGTTGTTCTGCGCTCGAAGTCATGAATATTAATAACAAGGTCACTCGCACAATATGTTTAGTAAAGAAAGTTTTTGCTAATGACAGGTGGACTTTGGAAAATACTGCATTTTCCCCAACGTATATCAGGACACCGTTTTGTGGCTTTATGGCACTGTGCTCATTATATGTGAAATAGAAAGTGGTCCATCGACGTATCATGAGGTAATATAGCAACTGAGAATATTTGTAATTAGTATATACACATCAGTGGATCTTGGTGTTTTAAGCAATCTGATTGGTTCGCTATCTCTGGCTAATGAGCATTATTCACCTCCTAGCGAGTGAATAATGCGTAAGCCAACACAAAAATAAAGCATACTTTTGAATAAAGCATACTTTTGATTCACACTGATTTGAACGGTGTTTAAGGACCGTTATTCTAGACTGTCACGAGTTTTTTTCGAGATATAACTATAGATTTTCCATGTTCAAAGATTCTGTAAATAGTTTCGCGAATTCGCGCAATGCTTTGATACAGCTTGCACGTTTTCCACGCATGAAGTGAGAGGTCTCAATTAAATCCATTTTTCATGGTTTCCTTCTGAAACTGTTGATGAGATCACTTCTTGGTATATACTACACACAATTATTCGGAAGAAAAAAAAAAAAACCTCAATCGCGGGTGAAATAGTGGCAGAATATTTACCTCGCCGCTTCGCGGCCTCGGTAAATATTCTTGCCACTAGTCACCTCGATTGTCAAAGAATAATTTGTTTAATTACCTAATCCATTGTTTCTTCATTGATATTACCCCATAATAAATTTTGCGAGCCCAGAGGTGCTAAGGGAGATCCCATCGCCAACTCCATCACTAGGCCATTTCTAAATATTTTACGATGAGCAAGGACGCAATGAAGTTTTATGTATCTCAAACTCCAACATCCTAACATTAGGTTTGCTTTTTGAAACTCAACTCAATGGGAAACTCCCTTTCCTGAATGTTATCGGTGATAACTCGCGGGCGACTGCTTGTATCTCGTCAATATATCACAAGAGCACTTCACACTGGGCCTTCTTACAAATTTACTTAGTTTACTTGTTCCAAGTGTAAGGTTGGTACTGCTGCACACATTGGTTGCCAGAATTTTTTTAAAATCAACCAACACCAGCACTGGACGGGAAAAAAAGTATCTTCAGCCCAGGTTATCGATAACTC
>JAHPZR010043674.1:10000-12500 GCA_019787425.1 Platygyra sinensis
TTATTACAAGCGAAAACCTATTAATTAAAATTCATTCAAGCGAGTGAAATTAAATGTCAGTTCCTCTGGCAAACAAATTGTCCGCTTCTAATTTTCCCATCCTCTAGACAAAAATACCACTTCAACAGACCGTAACAATGTAATTTCGACTAATTTTATTGTTCCGAAGACGTTTTATTTATGTTTCGAGAAAATAATAACTTATGTTTTCTTTGAAACTTTTTTTGCTAAAAAACCCTGGAATTTTCATAGTATTTCGTTACTTTCCCGTCAAAATACTTTTGGTTCAATAAACCAGTTTCGAATTCGCCATGACCGCTGAAAAAAAAAGCACTGACGACGCATTTTTACAGGGTTAGCCTCGACTTTAAAAAAAATATTCATAAATACCGGCGTGAAGGTGCCACAAATTTGAAAATTAGACAATACACAGAGCTGTAAACACTTGATACTTTTTCCTGATATTTTCATTGGTTGTTTCCATAACTTGGTAGAAACACAGAAACAAATTTTCTCTTAATTGCTTTTAAAATATAAAAAAAAGCAGGTGATGATAACCTTCTATGCGTTCTTGAATTAAAGATAATTTGTCCTTCAATGTTATAATATTCTTTTTTATTGGAAAAAAAGACAACTGAGAAAACGACAAAGCATCATTCTTTTTATCTCGATACTCACGTCAACATCCTTCGCCCCAGTTCTGTGTTTGTAACGGATTATTCAAGGGAGCCTTTAAGAGGTATGAACATATATTAAAAAAAAAAATAACGAACAAATAAATAATAGAACAGAGTTCTGTCGCCTGCAAAACTTTGCTCGCTTTGCGGGTTGTTTTAGACAAACGGTAACAACTTCCTCGAACAAGGAAGTTTTGATTTACCCAAGCTAGAGGTAAAGCTAGTCTAAGAGCCGTTTCACTTCTTTATGTTACATGCTGACAGTGCATCTTTTCTTAAGAATGGAATGGTTATGAACACAAATGCATGTAGCATGTTATCACACCACTTCCAAATCTACGTCGATCATCAGTGACCATCTTCGATCCCAATCCAAACGAAAACTTCAAATTTACTCTTGATTACGACCAGAAGTAAATACACTTGTATAGATATTTCTTAGTTTTCAAAATTGGACAGCAGAATATTCGAGTCACAGGTCTTTCGCTTGACAAAATTAATACAGTTCAGAATTATGTGGCTCTAACTTTTAAGAAAAAATTGAAAGAATGTGATGGGATATCGAACAGATAAGGCATGTTATCCGACTATAGACTGGTTTCTAAAACTATCAAGATTCCTTTTGCAGCCATCTTTAGCCAAACCGAAGAAACTTAGGTTACGATATTATCTATAGAATCTAAGTAAGTAAAGAGGAAATTTTTAAACTCACCCTGCGCCCGAGTTGGACAAAACATTACTGAAATCCATGACACGAGACCGAAAAGCAGAGAAAAACTCATTCTTTGCCTGCAACGGATGTCGTCACTTAATGAGGCTTAGATACAAGTCAATATAACATTGACTAAGTACCAGCGGTGTCTGATCGAATTAAGTGAGCTCCAGCAAAAGCTAACAGCGACTAATGAAAGATGGCATGATATGGATCCCAGTTAAAACAATGGTTTGGTGTCAGACGTACGCCAATAACATCACTTTTTGGCGTTACAGATGACTTAACACATGTAAATTACTTTCTCTTTCCATTACGTATTTTTAATGAGGAGATAGCATACGCATATTATTAAATTTGTTAACCTATGTTGGCAAAAGATATTTGAAGGAGGGCCATTGTTGTGTAAATGTTAACTATCTCTTTATTCGAAATAAAAAAAAAACAGCTAAGCTAAGTTAGTGACTTCAAGTTATGTAAAAAGGGATTTTCTTAAGTTAAACCTTGGATGAAGGAAGAAAACAAACTTAAAAAAATTCCGGAATAACCACGTGCAAGATGATTCAGTTTCAGATTCTCGTCATTTAGTCTCATCGCATCAAGCCTCTTAGGGAGCATGCGTGGACTCGGTGTGCGGTGGCACGTTTCTTGAAGAGCGCAGTCCGCGTCCTCAGTTTTTTTCAAACATTCATAATTTTTTTAGTCTTTGGTTCAAGTAATTAATAACCACCATTAGAAACCAATTAATAGTAGACAGCAAGAAGCACAAGCGAGGAGCCAGAGGTTCGTGGGAGGAGGAAACCGGAACGCCTAAATGTGATCTAATATGGCAGCAACCGCAGAACCAATTTCAAATGAACATTTAAGGTGGCTCTGAACCCTATGTACAGAACTTTTTTAAACGTTGCCAAAAGTTGCATCTCATCGTGCTTATCAAAATTCTATAATAAGTAAAAAATTCACAATGCCTTTTTTGAACTATAAGCGCTTAAAAAGCTGAAATTAAGGGTGTTTTTAGTACGCCACAGTGTTGTTATGGTAACCTATTGTGTCACGAAAATAATAGCAACGTGTTCATCAGTAATTGGGCAGTTTTTGGAATCCATGATTG
>JAHPZR010043674.1:17500-36638 GCA_019787425.1 Platygyra sinensis
CTGTATATAAACTTCCTGTCCGGGTCTTAGCTTGTTACTGTATGTTTCCATATTTGTGATTCAAAGAAAAGCGAGAAGAATCCGCCGCGTTTAAGATTTCAGTTAGTGAGTTGTCAGTGTTGACTTATAGCTGTTTTAAGCAAAATTACCTTAAGATAGCTTCGTTCAATCAGTTTTAAAAGACGTCCCCCCCCCCCCCCCCCTATCAGTTAAGCCCCGTCCCCCTCTAGAAAAGACACCTGCTGATGAGAACTGGAAATAAATACGCGCGTTCCCTTGGGGGGAGCGTAATTAAACTATGTTACCTTTGTGCCATCTGTCTTCATGACCAAGGTCCATCCACCTCCTGCACAAGATCCAAGACTAACACTGGTCATTTAACAATTATTCCTCAAGCCCGAATGGGCTCTGAGTCAATAGCCCATGAGGCCGAAGGCCGAATGGGCTATCGACTCACAGCCCATGAGGGCGAGAGGAATAATTGTTTTAGTAAAATCCAACTAGTTGGTCAAAAAAATATCGAGACAAAACATCTTTCGTTAGTCAAAGCTTTTCAGCTGCCATTGTTTTGGTTTTCAAAGCCGGCGCTTTTCGCTACTGGTGGGCTATAACAAATAGCCTACTAGTAGCTCAACCAATCAGAACGCAGCATTGATAATAGACCACTAGTTGGATTTTACTAAATGGCAATACACAGGAATCTTCACAGACCCTACTTTCAATGTGTAGGCTTTGTTTTCGTTGCCCCTGATTAGAATAGGCCAATTCCAATATGTTAGAATTCTCACTTGGCCCCGTTAACTGATTTTAATTTTAAAAGTGACGTTTTGATGCCTGATACCTAACATTGATCTGTGTGAACGATTATTTTTGAGAGTGACGAAATTTGAATGTTTTTAAAATAAATTAATGGATGTCATTTAACAAATTGACGTCAGTTTTTCATGCGTCTGTCCTTTTAGTGATCATGAATTTTGTCATGACATTGTTGATGTAGCTGTGGAGGCGATAGCAGAGTGGATCTGCAGACTACTTTGACAATGTTATGCTCAAATCCATTGTCAATTAAAGCACAGATGCATTACAAACTGACATCAATTTGTCTTTTACGGTAACAAATTGGCAAATGGTCCGCTCTCGTTCGTTGACGCATCGCATAAATTATAAAAATATTTATCTGTCTGCTTATTGACAATAAAATTTAGTCAATGATCGCGCGAGAATTTCTGCAGTTATCGTAAAAAAAAAAGACATTTTGTTTATTGGGTTTGTTAACCTGGAGACAAAGTAATGATTTCTTTCCTTTTAGACTGAGTAATTTCAAGACCAATTTTGTGCTGGGTTTAGTCTCGCTCGACTGTCGACTGAGACTGCTCGAGTATTTTTTCTGAGTCATATTTTTTCTAAAACAGAAACGGTTTTTTGTTTCTTCTTTCTGCCTCTTGTCTCTGTTCCATGCCTCGACATGACTTTTTGTATGTTTTTTTGCCCAGTCACGATAATATATGGCAATATCATTTTAATTCACACCTTTTTGGAGTGCCCTATGAATGTTCAATTTTATCAAGAAATCTTATCGTGGTTTAACACCCTAAACAACACTCGCATAAATTTATCGGTGGACCAAATTTTTCTTCAGAATTACCCCCCTCCTGCTATAAGTGACAATCTCCGCGACGCCGACTGGATCTGCTTATCTTACTATTAAAAAGGTACACGTATAGTTGCAAAATTAATGAGAAAAACCATAATAATTTACAGTTAATAAATAAGATAAAAATGCAGTGGAAAATTGAGAATCTAGCCTAATGTAGTGAAAACATTGTTAACAAACCTCTTCGTGCGTTATATATATATATATATTTTTTTTCTTTCTTATTTCATTCTATTTCCTTTCCGTGTTTTATTACATGTACATACTTGTATTATTGTAGAATGATATTAATCAAGGAAAGCATTGTAATTTTTTCAGTAACCAGGATTGTAAATATCGTAAGTAATGTAGTTAATGTATGTAATCATCCGTAAGTGTTGTATTGTTATTGTTAATGAAAGTAAGTAACACTGTAAGAAGAGTATTTATTATATTTTATTATTAAAAAAAAAAAAAAAAAAAAAAAATTAATTCTGAAAACTTTCCGCCATTTAAAAAAAAAAGAGAGCCGGAAAAACATTGTAAGACTTTGGTATGATGACTTCAATCGCGCGTCTGTCCTCTAAGAGATCATAGGCGAGAACCAATCAAAATGCGACAATAATTTGGGTTATTATATACTCTCTGAAAAAGCACGCTAAATATGCCAATCACAATCACTGTTACAATTGTTGAAATAATTTGGTTGGCTAACGAGACGACAGCTGTCAATAACGAAATGGACTACTGCCAAGCTTTCAGTTTCGAGAGGCTTTTAAGAGAAAAAGAATGCCTTAAAATTTCTTATTTTTAATAGTTTAATCAGGATCTTAAGGTAGATAAAGGTTTCTAGTCCAGAGGAATTAGTCTGGTAATCACTTGAGCATAGCACAGACGCCTCTCTTAGTTGAATTTTTAGGATTACAGCCTTCGTCTTAAAAATATCTGCCACTTCTTTTTCTTTTCGCATTAGTTTTGAGGAAAGTCTTAGTAGAACGCGCGGGTTTATTTAATGTTATTTTTATTTTGTTGCATCACTGGTGATTCCGAAACGTTGAGAGTGTTTCAGTTAAAGAGACGGGCTGGAAGTTGTTACTCTACCAATATTAATAAGGTTTCACTTACAATTTCTTGTCAAAAACGTCCTTGCAAGTCGAGACTGCAATAAAAAAGAAACGGATTTATATTGGCGACATGACATCAAGTTAAATCGTCTATTCTTTGCGATTGGTGCGCAACTGACAACTGAGACGACCATGAAAGATAGAATTTGTGAAATTAAATGAATTATTGTGCCTACAACATGATTAGCAATCAGTAAACTTAGGTAATAATTATTATCATCGGTTTTTGTTTAATTTATTTTAGGTTTTGGTGATCCCAGTAGGAAAAGTCTTGCGTCATTAGGTCAATAGAAGAAGAGGTGTATTTTAATCTAGTGGATGAAAACTACTTCGTTCGAAGCCTAAGCTTGCACGTTGCGTCCCGAAAGGGCCTACAAGGCAAACAGACCGTAAACTAAAATATCTAAACTCATCCGCTGCAACGCAAAGTGGTGAAATAAATATCTCATGCATCGTTTCTCTCGCCTGGATTAGGACTAGGAGGTGCGTTTCCTTGCAAACAATTTCAGTATCGCTTCTAGCTTCTCGTCAAGTTTTTTGATGGCTTTGTGAGTTTTAGGGTCTTCACCGGCATAGTGATTACACAAGAAGGTTTGACCTCCAGTTTTTAGCAGAATCTACCGGAGTGGTGTTTGTCACTTTCGTACCATGCATGGTGAGTTATCGCGATAATAATTAAAAGTGCGGTTAAAAAGGGTCGTATGGCGTGAGTGGAAATCTCTGGAAACTGTATATGGAAGAGACAAAAACGTTTTCTGCTTCTTCTACTGTTTCGAGTCTGTTTTCTTTACGGTTTCTGTTTTTGCCCAGTTACGTCCAAGACTAGGAATTTTTCCTGTTCGAAATTTTCGTATTCAAATGACTCTGCACAATTGCGTGTAGCACAGTAAGTGTCAATCATCCATTTAATCTATGAGAAATAAGTGTGGTACGGAACAGCAAGCACGGGCTCAGACGGCTGTGAACAGTGTTATAAACAAACAGGTAATAAGGTTTGTACGCATACAGGGCGATTTAAGATCAGCAAAGACTTACTCGCTTCCATTTCACATTGTAAAGCAGCACACTTTGTTATTGAAAAGACATAAAAGAGAACAAAAAGCATTTCGATACATTAAAGGTTACCTTACACCTGTAGATTGACAATTTAGTTTACATTTGGATTTTCGAGTAAAAGTAATATAATGGTCAAGGAGTTATCTCTAATTTCTAAAAAAAAAACAACAACAATGAAGAAAACTAAATATTGGGGAGAAATGGCGGTTTTACGTTGAGGCCGGAAGTAAAAGTTTTCTCTTATTGCAGTCTTTTAACAAATATGCAATCAACCGACACGACTTTCGCGGGAATATTACGTATAGCGAAGATATTTGTTTACAAACATTGTTTTTTTGTTATTTGAATGTTGAAAACGTTAAACAAAAGGGCTCTTTGTTTCACCAGCCAATAGCTCTCTGGTGAGCATATTAATAACAATAGGTGACGTCGCTGATATCTTTGCTATATGGATACCACAATTTGGCTTGCTTCTCCGATGATCAGCTCTGTTAATCCAAGCACATTTAGTATAAGGTTTAACTCCATTAAGTCATAAGTAAACATGGACCACGGAAAATTCCGTGGACTCAGTTCGAAAAAGCGAAAACAGCGAAGAAGGAATGATATATAGCGAAGATATTTGTTTACAAACATTGTTTTTGTCATTTAAATGCTGAAAACGTTAAGCAAAAAGGGTCTGTTTCACCAGCCAATAGCTCTCTTGTTGGCATATTAATAACAATAGGTGACGTCACTGATATATTTGCTATTATACATCAATTAGCAAAGAAGCGAAAGTTGGCCTCGCGAATGAAGCCATACGCTCTACTATCAAGCGGGCCAAAAGATCAAGTCAAGAGAAGAAAAAGGCTCTGTAAAAGTTTGTGAACTTGACACCGATAACAGCGATCGATGTCCACAGTCACTCTTCTGTTGCAAGTGTCCGGTACGGTACTGATGATTCATCGGACGCATTGAGATCCAGTATGATAACAAGGTCTGCATAATTTTTACGAAGCAACAAATGCAGCAACAGGCGTGATAACAGCACCTAGCAGCGACATTACCAGAGTACTTTGCTTTCAACGCCATAGTGGCTATGCCTCTCAACAAAGTCGAGGATATCCTCTGGCAAGCTCCAACTTTAAAGATGTAATCTGTCCGGCACTAATAACTGGAGTCTGTTGCCATCAAAAAGGTCCATATCCCCTGGAAAGACATGATCTACTTGGCTGTATACCCTGCGTAGCTTGGCGGGATCATTTTTTTTTTTTTCTAGCAAAGCTCCCAGTTAATTCTCTCGCAAGCGGCGAAGCAGGAAGTGATAGACTCGCGGCTTTGCTAATCATTCACGCCTTCGCGGCAGAAACAAAAGCACTATCCAGCTAAGCAGGTCATTGGCTGGACAGCTCTTGGAAAATGTAGCACGTGCAAATTTTTGTCTCCGAGAGCAAATAAATCGCCTTTCTCTAAGAATTTAGTAAGCTCGGATAATTTCATTTTGTATCGCGGGTATTCCATCCGTCGTAAAGGGGCACGGAGACTGTCTCCTTCGTTAAGAGCGATTGCGCGGCTGCTGTTACCAAATCAACAGTTGTGCCCTAAACCTGTCAAATGTTGAGAGTCATAGAAACAAATATGACATTGTCTGTATTTGTTCAACGCTTTCCAGTGAGCTAGCCCACAAGAAGTCCGCAGCAAATCAGCAGATTCACACCAAAAGTTTGCGAGATTAGTGCTTCGACACCCTATACGCAGAATTTGCGATCACAATAGTTAACTTATTCGAATATGAAAACGCTCTAAGCAACACTCTTTCTAGTCGGTTATTTTTTTTTAAAGAAAAGTTTCTAAAAATACTTCCTTGTCGCTTTTGTTAAAGCTAAGCTAGTGTGCAGCACTGTTCTAAATTCGTAATATTAAAACTTAGGGGGTGTTTACATGAGAAAACTCGCACCGGCTCGAGTTTCACACTGGGATGAAATTTTAAATTCTTATCGCGTTTACATGATGACTGGGTCATTTCATATCTTGTTATTTAACGGTACATTTCATGTTGATAAAATACACGTTTGCTTCAAAATCGCAAACATTACGCATGCGCTACCCGTTCCAGTCTACCGGCAGACCGATTTCACGCCGAAATGGGTGGTCGTTTCGCGTTTACATGATACCGTTGCGAGATTTCGTCCGGGAGTGAAATTCTCGCCCCGGTGCGAGAACCGGGGTGAACTCACCCCGGGGTGACTCGCGCCGGCATAACATTTTGTGGTGGTATCATGTAAACAAATAAAGAGCCATGAGAGGGAACCGGAGTGAACTCGCTCCGGGGCGAAACTCGCACGGTGTCATGTAAAAACCTCCCTTATTTAAAGTGCTACTACGACCAAAAAAAACAATTCTTTTTTTCTTTCAAAACTATGTTAACTAAACACTAACTACCCAAGTTTTAAGTTCTGAAGTTTAAAAAGGCACCTGGTTATTTTAACTGGAATTTTCTTACTTATTCGGCGTGCGCCACTGATAACTTAAAAATCTTGAGAGAGCTGGGTCGAGGACTCATAAGTTAAAGAATGCAATGCGTGAGTACGCGGCTGAATTAATATGCAACACGGGAGTTTTAGGAATTCAGACTTTTAAACTCATGCTTTGCATGTATGATAAATTGCGCTTACACGCTAAAATTTTAAGCCAGTCAGTCGTTGACGTCGTCTGATCTTCGATCCAACCCTCTAAGGTCCAATCGGCCAGTTTTGAACGTGAGTTAATGGCAGACCGTGAAATCCAAAATTTTCACGCAAAATCAACAGCCTTTGGACATAATTCAAGGCTCAAAACTTTGCCAGTTAAGTTGTAAGCGAACACGCTTTCATTTTTTTTTTTATCATAGTGGCATTTTAAACTTCGTCTCAATTGCACAAACTTCGTTTTTATTGAACTTTTGATACAACATAACTAGCAGTCCTGACATATACGTAAAAGCCAAAAACTTATGCTTTTTAAAATAGCACGGGTATGATAGTGTCTAACAGTTCATAATATTTCAACAAGGGTTCCAATATTGGGGGCTACAGTTTTACCTATATCACTGAATAGCACCCAGGCTAAATAGTGACAGGTTTTGCGCGGTTATTGAAACGGAAGTAATGTCTAAGGGTCTACGCCTGAAGAAAATGAGAGCTGAAGAAAGTCGGTAACGAGAAAGGCTGTGGAGATGGAAGGAACCGATTATCTTTTGGCGGTCGCTTTTTTTTTTCTTTTTCACAAAGGCTGAAAATGATATATGTCGTCGGTTCTTGTGGCCAGGTATGCACAGCATTTATACTAAAGGTCATCGTGCTGTTTGACCACTCGAATGCCAGTAGGAGGAAAAAAAAATCCCATGGATATATAAGCAGCCTTTGGTCTTGCAAGAGCAATTTTATTTTGATCTCAGTTCTACAAATCTACATGTGTAAGACTTTGCATCATTACTAAAAGTCAACAGTTTCGATTTTTCGTAACAAGTGTAATTTCTGGTGTTATGGCCGTTGCTTCTGTCTCCAGGTCCAGCTACATGTCACTGAACTAGGATGTAGCTCATAGTTTTGATGTTTTTGCTTCCATTGTCACTCTCCCAAGACCCAGCTACGTTTCCACACGTGTTAGTATCGTCAGGAAGTCCTGCTGTACCAAACCCAATTCTGGAGTCACAGCTCTGGCAATCGTTTTCGTTGTTCCCAACGTAACCAATCCTTGTTCTGGAACCGCTAGAGCCGCACACGACATTGAAACCTTCTTTGTTGCAGTTTGCCTGTAGCGAGGCCTGGGAACCAATAAGTGTCTTCCACGTGTTACGGCCCAGTGAGGTGGCGCGGTAGTGCCCGTCAGCAATCAGGGAGTACAGAGAGTTGGCGTGCACGTTGATGACAGTAAACTTGATCTGGTGGCCGATCTTCATCCCGAGACAGATCTTGGAGAAAGGTGTGTTCCAATAGGTTGGTAGCTTGGTCTCCTGTAAATCAAGGCCCGTCTTCCCTCTTGGGCGATTAAACTCGTTCCTGTTGCTCCAGAATTTGGAATTGAAATGAAACGTTTTCTGGAAATTAGAAAAAATAATACCTTTGATATAGTTACAACAATGCAAAGCTTAAGAGACAGTCGCTAGTCCCAACCAGCCCTTCAAAAATAATCGCATTGAGCATTCGAACTACTGACTATTTACACATTTTTTTACGATACACTTAAGTCTAAAAGGGCCTTTAAAAAGCATGTAAGTGATTTGCTATTCTTAATAATGGAGGCTGAGGATGATTATGTTGAAACGCTTATTCTTCCGTATAAAATTGCAAATTTTTGAATAGTTTTTGTTAGACCTTCTTAAACTTCATATCCTCCTGTTTCCGTTTTCGTGTCATCTTGTTTTTCTTTTCTTTTGTTCCTTTAATTTAGTATCGTATTTAAGGTATATTGTTGTAACCTAGTAATTAACATTTTAACCACGGACTGTGTGTTGCTCCGCCCACCGCGATTAGCCTTTGCTATTTGTGGGCGGAGACTGACTGTACTTTTCAAATATAAAGTGGAAACAAATAAAAATTGAATTGAATTGAATTGAAAATTGAATTGAATTGTCTAATTCTCAATGTGAATATAAGAAATAGAAGAATCTGATCACAGCATCGAGCGTTTGAAACTTTGAAACAGTGCGTGATAGGCTTATATATTCTTCAGTAACCTACATACACTTCGGGTTTAGGGTTAGGGTTAGGGTATTATATTTGGGGAGAAAGTAGCCTTTGGTCTGCCTTACGTCTTTCGAAAGTATTTTGATTGCAACTGGTCTCTTCATGAAGAAACTACACTTGGGTGAGCGATGAAAGAAAATCCGGTAACAGTCCTGGCCAGCACTCCTTTTTTTTTTTTTTTTTTTTTTTTAAAAAGAAACTCTTCTTATTCGAAATAGTTATACCTTTGTGCCATCTGTCTTCATGACCAAGGTCCATCCGCCTCCTCCACAAGCTCTAAGACCAACACCGGTCATATGGCAATACACAGGAATCTTCACAGACCCTACCTTCAGTATGTACGCTTTGTTTTCTTTGCCTCTGATAAATCAATTGAAAATGTTATTAATCTTTAGCACTTTGATATATAGCCATACCCTTGTTTTAGTTTCACGTTTGAAGCTCTCCGCTTTCCTCTCTATGTAACCAAGAGGGGTGTGCAAGTGGCAACTGCCTGTACGTGTATGTCCCCAGGTGAACTCGCATATAATCAAAGTGGCTATGAGCCACTCCACTTAGAAAATGGATCGAAGGCTCAATGATTTTCGACTTCTCCGGCGCCAAGCAGATTTTCACCCAGAAATTTGAATCGCCAAGCTTCCAAATCGAACACAAGATAAACTTAAAGGTTGATGATTCTTCTCGTGGCATTTAATCGAAGATCCATTTAAAATCCAAGCGTGGAGTAACAGCGTGACTGCGGATGAGTTTTCAAAATGTCACAAACAGTATTAAAAGTCGTTCGAAGTTGACGTAAAAATAATAATTAAAAGAAACGCTCTTATTTAATTTCTGTTTTCAGGCTGATTTCTTCTGATCTCTCGACTACGCGAGTCGGGTCTACAAGTGCCTACGGGATCCTCTCTTGAACAACAGCTAGTAATCGAACCTATTCCGTTTTAAGTGGTATCTTTTAGGGGTATAATGAAGCTCAGGCGTCCACATAAGTCTCCCGTAGTAGTTAAATTCAAATTTTTCGACGAGCACTCATTGCCTTAAAAGTTTCATTTGGGAGCTCCCCCCATTGCCACCCCCTCCGGGTTTCCAAATGTCTAACGTGAAGTGATGGAGTGAAGGAGTGAAATCGGGTCCAACACTACAACTTGGAAAATACATTTTCCAAGTTAGGAAGCACGGGGTTGCTTGTCGCAAATTTTGAAAAGAAAAACAAGAGGTAACTTGATTCTAAACAGGTAGTGTAAAATCTTCCACTGGGAGATACCAAAGATCAAACCTAGCTACACTTTCACATATACTCTTACATGTATAAATTCGGTACATCTGTCAGTTCGTCTCTCATATATATGTTTTCTCATTGCAAGTGTTATATATAGCAATGAAGATTTATAGCTAAACATATCTTTATTACGGTATACGTAGGATAGGTGGATTAATCTTAGCTTGGCGACCACTACTTTTAATAATTACTTAACAATTATTCACCGAAGTGAATGTGAATAGTATTTACCGATCCGCGAAGCTACGAGGTAAATATCCACCACTTTCACCGACACTGAGGGGAATAATTGTCTTAGTATATACCACACAAGCTGAATACCTAGCGCACCAAAGAGTGACTTTTAATCCCGTAAAAGAAACAGAGTTTGCAAAGGCTAGCTATCTACAGTTGTTCCTGTCGCAATAGGTCAAATTTTCAGTACATTGACTAGGATCCGTAGGAGACACTAAAACTTTTTTCAGTTTTTGTTGTTGTTGTAAAAGCTGAGAACAAAACTTCCCGCATCTGACAATTCGAACGAGTTAGATGTGTGCTTGATAGGGACAAAGTTGTCAGAAACTGCCAATATTTCAGTAAGCTGTACTTACAGGCTCTTTTCATAAAGCTCCTTGCACGTGGATGCTACAAGAGAAAAAAAAGTAAAAGCTTTAGGGTTCTCGCCAGCATATTGATTACACAAGATGATTTGGCCGTCAGTTTTAGCGGGAAATTAAACAGACCGCAACTACAACTCCTGCACGTGGGGCTACAAGATAAAAAATAGGTCCGCAATGCGTACTTGGGGTCTTATGCGTAATTCTATTCCTTTTGGTTGGAATGCTGTTCTCAAATATCAGCATCTGGGAGTTGACTTGCTACAAGTGAAAAGGTAGACAAGTCATTACAATTTTTTAAGACAGAGCGGAAAATATTTGGCAAAATTCGAAGTGTTGGGAATATGATTGAATGTGGTCTTCGATGTTTGACACTATATTTTTTTCAGGTCTCTGTTGTAGTAGTGTTACGGCCGCATTTGCATTAATGACCGTCATCACTCAGTTGCCGCTATGGACAAAATTTATTTCACTCTTTACTATACTTGGGCCAAGTATAACGTCCACATATAAAGGGCTAACCCGTATACGACCGCTCTCATGTGGCTTTGATAGCTCAGTTGGGAGAGCACTGCACCGGCATCGCAAAGGTCGTGGGTTCGAATCCCGCTCAGAGCCTGACTTGTTTTCGGGTCTCTGTTCTAGTAGTGTTACGGCCGCACTTGCATTAAAGACCGTCAACACTTTTTTGTACAGAATTAATATATTGTGGCACTTTATAGGCTCGATCCAATATGCATATTCTGAGTACTGCGTCTTCTATTTGATTGTAAATTTTAACAATAAATAGGTGAACATAATTGCAAATCATCGTACACTGCTTACCAGCGCCAAGTTTACCAAAGGGTGCTTCGGTCAGTTCCTGGAGTTGTGGCCAGCAGACAGAGTGGTTGTTGGATTAGTGTTATTAAATACTGGAGGGCCTGGATTGTTCTCCACGTCGTTCACTTCCCCTCATAAGCAACAGGATATAGACGAAATGTAGGTCATAATTTCTTTACATGTCCAGAATTTGTTTCAATGTTGTCGAACAAAACACATTTAGCCAAGACATGGTAAGAATCCATCCCCATTAAACATGTGATAAAGCATCCTTCGCTTCCTCGACCGGTATTGTTCAACTTATGTCCCCATACTCGCAGATAATATTGTCATGTCGTTAACAAACAGCTCTAGTACAGTTAAGTTCAGCAGTTTGACTGCATTCACAGCTGCTCAAAATAACTTCACAGCAGTAGAAGTACATGCATACGATTTACGTGATAGCAGTACATCGAGTCCAATAACTGAGTTCTTGCGAAAGCAGGTACTCAGTTCTCCCGTGCAATCCACACTTAACACTAGCCGAGCCTGGATAAGTTAATGGCTTGCGTGAGAAACAAATCGCTTGTATCGGAATGTATCGGCGAGGATCTAAATGCAAATAACAGAGAATACATGGTTCTCGAGAGCAGCGAGGGAAGAAAGATAATACCTAACAAAAACGAGCCAAAGCAATTTAAAAATGGAAAACAACTAACTCGCGACGGTAAGCTGTGGAAAAATATTCCATGTACTCAAAACAGCAATGGCTGCTGTATCGAAAGCTCACGCCATATAAGCCTACTAAATTCCTCCCAGAAGACCTCGCGATACCCGACACGCAGACAAATAAACCCAGCCGATGATAGCATAGGGGTCTTCAAAAGACCCCAAAAATATAAAAGCCACATGAATTTTAAGTCGTTTTATTAGGCCGGCCCAAAAGCTCTTTATACACTGTTGAGAAGTTGAAAGATAGTTAATTCAAGTTGTCAAGAAACAATTATTTATCGTCGCCTTATATTTATAAGTAAAATCTTTAAACGATAGAAGGTCATAGGAGTGGCGGTATCTTTCAATTGCATGCCTATGAGTTTCTTTAACATTATTTTTGCTCGAAAACTTGCCCGTTCCATCTCAAAGGAGTCTATACAGCAAACAGACCGCAATTACAATTTTTATCTTCTTTCGGCAATGCTAAGCCTATTCCCTGATGTTTTCTAACCTGGATTGGAAGGATGTGTGCCGCCTTGCAACAGTTTGAGAATCGCTTCTAGCTTCTCGTCTAGTTTTTTGATGGCTTCGCTAGCTTTAGGGTTCTCGCCAGCATATTGATTACACAAGATGATTTGGCCGCCAGTTTTAGCGGGATCTACCAACGTGGTGTTCGTAAGTTTTACGCCAGCCACTGTAAAAACCGCGAACATAAATGACAGTAGTGCGATGATTAGGAGTCGCATGGTAGGAGTAAAAATCTTTTGACTGTGATACAAAAAAGCCAAAATCAATTTTGTTTCAGGTGAAGGAGGCCCTGTTTGTAATTCAGGAGTTGAATCCAGCGTTGGATGTCTGTGTCAGCAGTAAAAGCTTTTACTTTAATGAGAAAGCTACTCAATTCATTGTGTTACTTTACAGACAGTTTCCGTTTAAAACGTGTCAAATTCCGACTGCGGGTTTTTTCTGTTGGAGACCTCTTAGCCTCGACTGTGCACTGTTCCGTTGTAAAGCACGCACGGTGCGGTAGAGCACGAAAGAAGGGGCAAACACGAGACGCAGTCGAGTGTTTTTCCCCACTTCTTGAGTGCTCTACCGCTTCCTAAGTGCTTTACAACAGAACAGAACACAGCCCCGGCATCAAGTCTGAAATCACAGACCCCTGCTGATGTTTGCCTAATGAATAGGTGAGCATCAGCAGGGGAGCTTTAAAATTTACGTCTCGGTTGTGCGAAGGTGACAAATCTTTAAACAGTTAGATTCCTGTCTGTCAGCAATATTTCGGTCCGACAAAGGAGTAAATGCACGAGTGTCGATAACAAATAAGCCGCATTGAAAAGTAATCCACAACATGTGTGTCCTGCTACTAAAAAAATGTATATATTAGCGGGAATTTTTTGATACAAACTAAGTGTAAAATAAATACTTCTAAATGCCTACCTTCCCTTTGCACTTATCGAACGAAATCACTCCTGGCTTCCCAAGATAAAAGAAAGATGAAGATCCACGTTTACGGCAAAACGCGAACGGCTAAATTCACTTAGCCTGCGTTGCAGACAAACTAAACCCCGGTATAGTCCCAGGGTTTAGTTTGTCTGCAACGCAGGCTTAATTCACTGCGCTCTCCATTTTTTAGTCCTTTATTAGCTGTTTGGATCAAGCAAATCCAAAACAGTTGTCCTATTCACAACAAATGCTAATATCACATTAAAATACAGTTGAAAGAGGTAGAAGGCAAAAGCTCATAATTCTTATCGGTTGCCGTTTACCGTTTGCGCAAACGTGGTTCTTTATCTCTTTGATCAGAGGCCCCGTCCACACTAATCCATTTTCAAACGAAAACGGAGCTGTTTTGCTCCGGATACGGCTATGGTTCACACTACAACGCCGAAAACGATCACCGAAAACGGAGCCATTCGAAAACGCTCTCCAGAGTGGAGCGATTTGAAAACGATGCTTTTTTGAAAACGCTGTTAGAGACCTTAAGCACCACGACGGGAGCCCCGACGACGGGATACCGGAAGCACATTTTCTGTTCCGGTCATGCGCAGAAACTAAATAACTGATTGCAATCCGCCGTCGTCCGCACGTTGACGACGCCACATTCACTGTTTTGACGTAGTGGCGACAACGCCGTAGTTCACTGCAAAGTTTTTAGTCCTTTTCTTTGATTTATCGTTTTTTTTTTCTTACGATACATAAAGAAGCACCTTTCTGCTGTTTGCTGTTAAAGTTTTTTGAGGAAAAATTCTACAATGAACATCCCTGAGGCAGGAAAATGCGCTAGTACAAGCCGCTAGTCGGCAAATTCACAGAAAACCGCAAGCTCGAAGAAATCCACTCGGCAAGATCTATTACATTTGTATCTTCTGTGCTTTAGTTTTCACTGATCTAGTTTACAGTCAAACTAAGTGAAGCGTACCCCTCAAGATTGCACTAATGAACTGATTATTTGAAACTTGAACCCGCTAGTCGTTTCAAGGATGCAATAATGAATTGATTATTCGAATATTGAACTCGCTCGTTCGATCCAAGAATACGGCTAACGGGTTCCGTTTTGGAAAAATCAATTCACTATTGCATTCTAGAAAAGACTAGTAGGTTTGAATTATTTCAAACCTTCTGGTCGCAACAGTGAATTGATTTTTCGAAAACGGAACCCCATTAGCCGTATTCTTGGATCGAGCGAGCGAGTTCAATATTCGAATAACTAGTAATAGTTATCACTAAAGCTGCCCCCGCTTTCTTTTATTTCTGCTGATTGGAAACAAGAATATTGCACGTTATTGTATGGACTAAAATTTTATATTTTTTGTAAACTTTGCCACTCATACAGTTCAAGAAACTTAGGCATATTATCATAAATATGATCCAAAGAATCAACTAAGTTAACTAGACCAACACATTCTGTTTGACTCATTCTATCACATGATATATTCTTCACATAATACTCTCGCGAAGTGCATTCTGGAAAAAATACCCAACCACTCTGTTGTTCTAGTCTGATACTGAAACAAACCAGTTGTCTTGATATACACTCCTTTTTATATAAGAATATATTATATAACAAAAAGGCTAGGCTGAAATTTGCCAAATTTCAAGAGTATTTTAAGAATAAATACAATACAGTTTTATGATTACAGTTTTAAGTGATTACACTCAATTGTCCTTGACATAGTTGAAACAAAATCGGGTACTTTCGTTTCCATCACGCTATTTCTGTGCGAAATGCTTTTTTCAAAGCCAAAAAAGCCAATTGTTGTTTGGCTTGACATCTTGGCCTCGCTGCCTGAGTCGAAAAGCGGTAGAGCACGGAGCACATGCACAATGTAACGCGATACAGATCCAGATACCAAACACTTGTAATTGATAGCCCAATAAATTCTAAACGGAAATGTCTTAAGCTATAATGTAGGAATGATACAAGGATATTTAGTCTAACACATTCCTATAAAAGAAAAGAGTTTACGAGCAAACGTATCTCGAAAGCAGAACAGAAGTGAGATGTGAACAGAAGTATCGCGTTACAGTCGCCATATATGCAAATTAGAGTCAAGCTTTGTCCTCAACGAAAACGCCGCAAAACATTTACATTTACATTTGGATCCCAGCCAGTCACCCAGTCGTCACATGGGCTCTACGCTACGTGCGAATACTCAGTAAAAATAAGCCATCCAAATAAACGAGATGCCAAAGGAATAACCACAGAAAAAAACTGGCAAAAAACAGAGGTGTCAAACTCTGCAAATTAAACGCGGATAACAACGGAAGCCACACAGACATATGACCTCTATAAACGGCTCTACTTCGACGAAATGTCCTCCTGAAAACACAGGATTATTGCTTGGCGAAATATTCAAATATCCCCCGATCGTACCATACAAAAGGGGCAGATCCTAAAAAAAAATATACTGGTTCGAGCAAAACTTCCTAAGCGCTAGCGGCTATTACACGCGGATGGGAGTCGCGCAGGCCTGTCATCTTATTGTTATCCTTGGGTAATTCCCCGGGGGTAATTCTGACGATCAGAAGGGTACTGTATTTAGCTATTTAGTTGCAACTAAACCACACTGGCCTCGAATTTTTAGTATACTTCAGAATTTCCTACCGTACCGTCTGAGCTGTTTTTCTCCCAAAATCCATGTTCCGAATCTCTGAAAGCGTTTTCAATTTGTTTTAGATAATAATCTAGGCCATTTCTGAAGCGAATTTATTTGATCGCACTGATATACTTCGAAATAGCGGGGACTTCGAATTAACCGCGTTCGAAATGTACTTCAGAATTTCCTACGATACCCTCTGAGCTGTTTTTCTCCTAAAATCTATCTTCAGGATCTTTGAAAGCATCTTCAATTTGCATTAGATCAGAATCTCGGGTATTTCGAAAGGAATTTATTAGGCAATAAGACGGCAAAAACAGACGCTTTTCACGGACGCTTGAACTCGAGATCTGAACCAAGGACAAAGCTCGTGGCAAAGACGCCGATCCCCCAAGTCCTCGTGCGTGCGTGTCTCTTGCTGGCCGCCCATGAACATTTGCGGGAAAAACGTTAATGCCTTGCGGACGTGCAAGCGATCAAATCGAGATTTTTTGCGGCTATACAATCTACCGGAAATACCTACATTCTCTCTTCTCCAGTCTTCCTCTATACTAGTAATAGTTATCACTAAAGCTGCCCCCGCTTTCTTTTATTTCTGCTCATTGAAACAAAAATATTGAACGTTATTGTTCTAGTCGGATACTAAAAAAAAAACAATTGTCTTGATATGAACTCTTTTTTATATAAGAATATATTTTGATGTGACATCTTGGCCTCGCTACGAAAAGTGGTGTCCAGAGCACATGCACAATGTGCTGAACGCGATCCAGATCCAGAAACCAAACACTTGTACTTGATAGCCTAATAAATTCTAAATAAAACGAAAATGCCATAAGCTATAATGTAAGAATAATACAAGAATACTTTCAGCCTAAAATCGGCAGAAAAATAAGAATATTCAGTCTGGGCCGGAAAAATAACATCGTTAGAAAAGAAAAGAGTGCATGTACGAGCAAACGTATCTCGAAAGCACAACAGAGGTGAAATGTAAACAAAAGTATCGCGTTACAGTCGCCATATATGCAAATTAGAGTCAAGCTTTTTGTCCTCAATGAAAACGCAGCAAAACATTTACATTTGGATCCCTGCCGTAAGATTACTCAGTGAAAATAAGCCATCCAAATAAACGAGATGCCAAAGGAATATTTCAAACTTTATTCCTCCAGAGCTAACATTTGAGAGAACCTAAAACATATCTTGCAATATCAAGAGAAAAAAACTGGCAAAAAAAACAGAGGTGTCAAACTCTGCAAATTACAAGCGGATAACAGCGGAAGCCACACAGAAATTTTACCTCTAACGGCTTTACTCTGACGAAATGTCTCCCTGAAAACACAAGATTAGTGCTTAGCGAAATATTCAAAGATCCTCCGATCGTACCATACAAAAGGGGCAAAACTTCCTAAGCGGCTACTACACGTGAATGGGAGTCGCGCAGGCCTGTCACCTTATTGTTATCCTTGGGTAATTCTGACGATCGGAAGGTACTGTACTGATTTAGCTATTTAGTCGCAAATGAACCACACTGGCCTCGAATTTCGATCTAGTATACTTCAGGACTCTCTGAGCTGTTTTTCCCCCAAAATCCATCTTCAGGATCTCTGAAAGCGTTTTCAATTTGTTTTAGATCATAATCTCGGCCATTTCGAAGCGAGCTAATTTAATCGAGCTGAAATAGTAACTGAGGCCGGCAAATACAAACGCTTTTCAGGGACGCTTGAACTCGAGATCTAAACCAAGGACAAAGCTCGTGGCAAAGACGCCGATCCCGCAAGTCCTCGCGCCCGTATCCCTTTGCTGGCCTCCCATGAGCGTTTGCGGGAAAAACGTCGATCCCTTGCGGGCGTGCAAGCGATCAAATCGAGATTTTTTGCGGCTATATACCGGAAATACCTACATTCTCTCTTCTTCTCTCTCTATTACGCGGGGAGTCCTAAGGTGCCTCCTCGGGTTTTTGGCCCTCTGGGGCCAAAAACCCTGCGGGGGCAATTACGCTGGGAGTCCTAACGTGCCTCCTCGGGTTTTTTGGCCCTCTGGGGCCAAAAACCCTGCGGGGGCAATCAATTCATTATTGCATCCTTGAAACGACTAGCGGGTTCAAGTTTCAAATAATCAGTTCATTCATGCAATCTTGAGGGGTAAGCTTCACTTAGTTTGACTGTAATATGCGGTGTCAGAGATCAAGAGTGCCTCAGCAACAGAAGTCACAGGACGAAGAGCATTTTTCTCGACTCGAAATTAAGCTTTACATTGTACAGGATCGATGGTTTCAAGGTGAAATTCTTCGTAGTGTTTATATATAAGGGAATCTAAGGTTCTTTGAAACGTTTTTCTTCAATAAAAGGACGAATTCTTCATCGTCTATTGTTTCCTCGTTTTCAAGGTATTTTCGAAGTGGTATCTTCTCTGAAAACTAGCGGGATTACTGGTAAGTTGCCGTCGCAGTGTTGCTTACATGCTTAGGCGAGTGAAACGCGACGCCGGTCTCGCCTCAGCCTTTACGTGGATGTGCCGTCCCCGTCGCCCACCTCCCGTCGTGGTGCTTAAGGTCTCTGTTTTCTAGTGTGGACGGAGAAAACGATGCTATCTGAAAACGGTGACGTCATCACGATCGGGCGCCAGACTACTCAACCGTGAATATCCAAAAGGGAGCCATTTTCGCGGGCCCATATATTTAAATCCGCATGCGTCGAATTTGGAGCATGCGCACTGAGGGTATAAAGCGTTTTCAAACTAATACGGCGTTTTAGTCTGGACGGGCGAAAACGATACGGAAACGATAAGCGTGGACGCAAATCTTTTTGAATACGGAGCAAAACAGCTCCGTTTTCCTTTGAAAACGGATTAGTGTGGACTGGGCCTGAATGGGTTCATTTAATTCAAGTTCAAAGGCCTCAATAGATGAGTATAACAGGAACAAAATCTAAATGATCACCAACTGTAAATACACGAAGAGCTCTTTCAACTTATCTACATAGTAATTCCACATATACGAAAATTCCACGTACAATAGCGAAGCGCACGAAGTCTAAAAATAGAATGCAAATTACTGAATTCCCCGCGAGACTACAACATAATCTAAATGATCACAACGGTAAAATACACGAAAAGCTCTGCAACTGTATCTAC
>JAHPZR010043675.1:0-2500 GCA_019787425.1 Platygyra sinensis
GCCCTCCAAAAAGTGCCTGAAAATTCAAAATACAAGAGTTGTGTCAATGTTACACAACCTCAGTTTCTTTTGCAATCATGTAAAAGTCTCTCATCTATGTGCTTTTTGTTCCTATGGAAAACTCCAATGCTATTGTCACCTTTTCCTGTTTTAATTTATTCTTGCACTGATAAAAGATCAATCCCCCATCTTATTGAAGAGTAAAATTGACAGCTTCAGTTGCAAAATATCTACACTTGTTCAGACAATAATTTAGCCTCTTCCAGGCGTTCAGTTAGTTGGGAGCAGCGCGATGATCGGCGGCGCGCGAAAAAAATAAAGAAAAGCGCGGGAGAGGAAGTGAGGGAACGCCTGTGGGCAAACTTAACAAACGGTCGTTCCAGTATACCAGGATCTGGTATACCCTCTGATTGGTCAATTATGACAGATTTTGTCAACACTCAACTGACGAACTGTCAAACTGTCAAACTAAGTGTAGCGTACCCCTCGAGATTGCATTAATGAACTGATTATTGAAACTTGAACCCGCTAGTCATTTCAAGAATGCAGTAATGAATTGATTATTCGAATATTGAACTCGCTCGTTCGATCCAAGAATACGGCTAACGGGTTCCGTTTTCGAAAAATCAATTCACTGTTGCGACTAGTAGGTTTCCAACCTACTAGTTTTTTCTAGAATGCAATAGTGAATTGATTTTTCGAAAACGGAACCCGTTAGCCGTATTCTTGGATCGAACGAGCGAGTTCAATATTCGAATAATCAATTCATTATTGCATTCTTGAAACGACTAGCGGGTTGAAGTTTCAAATAATCAGTTCATTAATGCAATCTTGAGCGGTACGCTTCACTTCGTTTGACTGTAAACAAAATCGGAGTTTCAGCGACGGCAATAGGTATTGACGACGTCGACATGGACGAAGAAGCCGCAAAGAACGGGAAATGCGAAATTTTATACGGAAGCCCTGAAAGTTGTCTGTCGAAGGAATGGAGGAAACAACTTCAAGAAGGTCAGCTGGGAATGCAGACCGTAGCCATAGCTATCGATGAAGTTCATTCGATCACGGAATGGTAAACCACAAGCCGGCGATCATGTTACGGACCGCTGTAGGCGGTCTATAAGGGGGCGGAACGACCGTTTGTTAAGTTTGCCCACAGGCGTTCCCTCACTTCCTCTCCCGCGCATTTCTTTATTTTTTTCGCGCGCCGCCGATTATCGCACTGCTCCCAACTAACGCGCTGCTCCCAACTAACTGAACGCCTGGAAGAGGCTAACAATAATTATGTTTACTTAGTAATTTACCACAGATATTTCAGCGGAAGAAGACTGTTATGCTAAAAGAGCTTGTAAAACATTTTTTTGTGTGTGTGTGCTAGAAAAACTGTCCCATCCAGAAGGCAAATGGTTTAAATCTGAAATTCAAAGGAGCCAGTTACAGCTCCTTGATGTCTGGAATGTTTCTTGGTCAGTTCAGCTGTCACCCACAGACAATACTTAACTACGAAAAGACCTTGGCAGAAGTTAACAAGACAGAAGTACAAAAACAAATAAAGGACGCCATAAAAGTGAGATTATTAACTTGAATTACATTAAATGATTTTTCTTATTTTTATTATTATTTTATTTTTATTACAAGGCTGTTGCCTAACAATATTTCAAGGAGCCCAGAAGGGAAAAAGCCAAAAAGTTAGGAGCTCAACAGGTAATGTTTTGGGAGCTGCTGCAAAAATTTAGGTGCCCAAAGGACTTTCTTGAGTGCCCTAGGCTGCTGGGCTCCTGTTAGGCAGCAGCCTTGTATTATAACAATAAACATAGGCACGCAAAGCGTGCAAGAGTTATTTTTTTGTGAAAGGAGCATTCGTAGAACTCTTTACAGTAATGATTTAGTTAAGGTTTTTTGGTTGCGATGTACAGCAAGAAAGAAACTGGGAATTTATGATATACATACCATGTTACATCGGTAATGGTAAGATGGCTAAATAGTAAGCCATCAAATGTTTGACTGAACAACGTACAATAATCCGACATGTCTCCAGATTAATGTAGGTAACATCTTATTTTCTAACAGGCAATTTGATTCGTTCTTTGATACCCACACCGTGATTGGTGTGACACGCGCACATGCATAACTCCCTCACTCAGCGATCACATAGCCCTTCCAACCCACCAGAGGAATTTTTGCTCAAAATACTCAAGTTAAGAGACCTTTCCGCATTTTATGAGTCGTAAGTTTACCCTTTTTACACAACACTTCTTCATCGAAAATAGAAAGAAAGAGAAAAAATAGGCAGTCAATGACTGCACGTGGCTGCTGTTGTTATTATTTAGAACACTGCAGTAAAACAAATCATATTGCAATAAATGAGGCCATAAAACGAGCTAATATGAAAACGTTTTTGCACTTGTAGCTTATTAAAAACATGCCGACTTGTTTCTTGCACCGCGCAAAATATGCCGATCTCCAAATTTATATAGATAAGACTTTAGGTAGTTTGAATTTG
>JAHPZR010043675.1:5000-7500 GCA_019787425.1 Platygyra sinensis
ACTTCCGTCACTCTTGTATATACACGGCCTCTTGCCAGATATCCACGTAACTTCTCTGTTACACTTCAACAAACACGACCTCTGTCAATACTTTACACGCGACCTTCGTCACACTTCAGTAAACACTACTGACTCACGAGATAATTCTCTCTAAACACTCCTGGGAAAAAAACCTCGAACACTCCTGGGATAAAACCATTTAAAAACTACACCGATTCGCTTATATACTTTACAGCGTAAGGTTCTAGAACTTTCCGGTACTACTAAATAAAGGAACATTACAATATTAAACTATTTACAGTAGCAAACGACTAAAATAAATTGCTTAGTCACCGTGACACGAAACTAATTAATATGCACGAAACTTCTTGGCCAAATTAGCATACAAGCGAACCTTCCAAAGTCACGCAATTATTTTTCGTAACAGAAGGTCATTAATGTATATAGCAAATAAGAGGGGCCCCAAGATAGAGCCCTGTGGGATACGCACAGGTTAAATTACAGAAGTCAGATTGTGTTCCATCGATAGAGGTTTGCTGCCTTCGGTCAGCTAGGTAAGACCGAAACCAGTTTCCAGATTCAGGGCTGACACCATGGAGTGCAAACTTTCTCAAATCTAGGAATATCACACCATTTATGAGATCGTTATCAGTATTCCAATACTACTCATTTGTGATCTCTAGTAGAGCAGTTTCGGTAGAGAACATAGGTCTAAAACCAGACTGAGAGTCGGTTAATAAATAATTACTGTTTAGGTATTGATAAAGTTGATTAAACTCTTTCCATTAGCTGAAAGGCAGAACAGAAATAGATCTGTAATTATTGGGATCAGTGTTCAGACCCTCTTTAAATATAGGAGTGACTCTAGCTAATTTCTAGGCATCTGGAAATATTCCAGTCTTAATAGAAAGGTTTATCGTAAAAGTTAAACTGTTAGTAACTATAGGCCACTGCTGCTTCTTTCAATAAACGTGCAGAAATATTGTCAAAGCCACTCGCTTTGTTATTAGGTATTTCCTGGATTAGCTTCAGAATCTCTTGGTATGAAACTTTAGTTAGGTTAAACATTTTAAGTTAGGTTAAAGATTTCCAATTGACCATCATCGCAACGTTAACAATGTTGCTGTCGACTTGAAGATCAGATTAATTGACGAATGGATATTACTTGTCTTCTTGTTTAAAAACACATTTCTTTCAATGTCGTGCAAATAACAGTTTGTTGGCAGTAGATATATCCCTGCACCTCATGTACAAATCTCCCGAGTGACAAAAAATCAACACCTTTTACAATATATCATGTACAATATAACTAGTTAACCTTTACTCTGTTTTTGAGTTTACAAATTATGTCTTCGAGCCTATTGCTTTTACAGCAGTGATTTCGGACGTGCTAGTTTCAAAATAATTCAACGAGTATTCCAAAGCAACAAATTTTAAATTGCCATAGAAACCAAGAAACACCTTCTGATTTAAGAATATCAGAAATTTAACAGCTTTTAAACGACAGATGTATATGAAAGCGTTTTCGAGCGTTTTTTGCCTTTTTTTTGGAACTCACTTTTCTTCGTTTGGTTTAAAAGATCGCGAATTACAGTTTTGCTTTTGTCCTATAGTTCTGAGTTTAATAGTCCAAAGAACGTGATAGCCTCTTAAGGCAGTACAGAAAGCGAAGAAGAGTTAGACTAACAGAATTCAAAAATCAATATGTAAATCAAAACAATTAGTCCTGACAACAAAAAAATAATCATTGCCATCAAAGGGCAAACATAATTTTCTTTTTTTATCTTGCAAAAAGTGTCTTGATTAGGGATTTCCTCCAGACGTAAATAGTTAATGGACCTTTTAATTTTTGAATCCATTAGGTTGATATATTCAAAGACTTTAGGTAAATTTAAATAATATTCTAAGAATAGGCCCGAGGCTGAGATTCTGAAAAGAATGTAATTACACGTTTTATATTAAACCGTATAAAAATCTTTGTCTTTTCATGATCAAACCATAAGTAGGCCAAAGAAACAGGAAAAACAGCATCAGCCTTACATGTTCGATACCAGTTTCATTTTCCCGAGAAGGGAAACGTCTCAGCCTTTCATTTACGTTCAGATACGAAGCATTTAATGCAGTCAACGTTTGGGTCACGAGAATTCAATAAAGACAACGGACCTTAAATTATATTAACGAACATCTCTCCTTCTGGTGCAATAGCCGCAATGTGCAATAGGCTTCTGGACGGACGTTTGCCGAGTTTTCAGTTTATAACTGCGTTGTAAATTCTTGAGGTGCGTTTTGCCTTCGGAAAGAAACAGGTTGTAAATCAACATGCTTTTTCCACAACTTTTTCAAGGCATCCTGAAATATTTTCATCTTAAAGCTGTACACAAATGGATTCACCAAAGAATTTGCTAAGTGTAGAACATTAACAAACCACAGCAACGTCGGAGAAAAACAAAGCCAACAGAATGCGTTGATGGTGTATACCACGAAACCAGGCAGCCAAAAA
>JAHPZR010043676.1:0-14294 GCA_019787425.1 Platygyra sinensis
TATGTGATTTTCTCATTATAAATATGTTGGGATGTCAAAGGTATGTTATCTTGAACAACTAGCAAAGCCAGGTGAATACACAGCTGAGAAATCATGGTAGATAACCAAGAAGAAATCTGCTGGCGGATAAAACTGAAATACAAGCACTACTTCAATGGAATAGAATTGCAGACATTATTGAAGGTGAATTTGCCCAAGAAATGAACCACTTAAGTAGTGTACGAAAAGAAAGGGGCTGTTTTAAGGGATGTGAAATGGGTGACCTTAGTCAGATGCATCATGATTGTATGATGAAGGAGCAGGAAGAAATATGGATCTTTCACTATGAGAAAGCAAAAAAAGTTGATAAACTGTGGCCAGCGATTGAAGAGCAAATACATAAGAAATTAGAGGTTTATCTGGAAGACTCATGGCTGAAGTATTTAGTTTACCTTGTCAAAGCGGATGACACAAGTGCATCCCGATGATGTCCCCATTCTATTTTAAGACTATGATGTCATCATTTTTTATGACATCAACCACTAGGGTATTGTTGCTGTGTCCCTCCGCAGAACTGTTCATGTTCTTGTTCAGAGCCATTGTTCTACTCATTAAACCTTTTGTCTGGTATTATTCTCGTTGCTGTCGTCGCCGTGGTTTGCTTAAGCTCCCTAATATTTATTCTTTGTTATACTCACGTTGATGAGAAAATAGCTTGTCACACAGATCACATTTGAACTCCTTGACCCCAGTGTGTTTAACACCATGCCTCTTGAGATAGGCCTTGTCTTTAAATGCAGCATCACATACAGAACACTTGTGTGGCCTTTCATCCGAATGAAGTCTCTTGTGTTTCCTTAGGAAACTTGTTGTTAGACAAATCTGGTCGCACTGATCACACTGGTACATCTTGCGACAGTCTGTGAACAGTTAAAGACATTAATAACTCTCAATAAGCTTACTTTCTCAGATAAAACTACTGAGAAATAAATTAATATGGTCGTTAAAATGTCTAATTCCTTTCTAAAGATCCTTGTCCATGTTGAACTTAGTCATCTTTTGGAATTTTAGATCACAACGCATGTTATGGCAGTTGGGACAACTCGTTTTTAACACTGAGAGCGAAAATTTTTCGACCTAGCCTGTTCCTGTACGTTGAGCTAATTTTAAGGTGTTAGCAAGTTGAATAAGCTCCAGAACACACAAGCGTCATCCCACTAATTTCGTTGTCTACCTGCGTTGGTATTACTGTTTGCAATCTTGCAAGGAATATCCTTGAAATTATGGCATAAATTGAATCATTTAGGTTTAGAATCAAAGATTTTGTTGTTGAGATTTTCTCACACAATATTGGACGTAGCACTACCTGCTTCCTCATCAAAGTGTTTCCGAAGCTCAGTCCACTGGTAAAATCTCATCCCACAGGCCTGACAAACACATCTGAACTTACTGGATGACTCTTTACTGCTGTCTGAAAACACAATGCACACAATGCACAGCACTGACCATTACCCCAACAGACACAATACTTATACTAAAAGAAAAAAAATGGGCCTTGTGGTGATCATTAAGCAAAAATCAAACGAAAAGTGTAAAAAAAATAAACAAATAGATAAATAAATAAATAAATAAATAAATATATATATAAATAAATAATAAATATATGAATAAAATAAATGAATAATTAACTAAATGCCTAAATAAGTAAAAGGTAGGACAATTTCCAATGTAGAACACATGGGAATGCAAAACCAAAGCAAACACCAATTGCTGTCGAAACTCAATTCAAAATTGCTGTAATAATAAAAAAAAATTATTGAAAATTCTGATCAACCAATACCATAATCAGATTACTTGAAACCCAGTCCAAGCATGAAAAGCAACATTCAAACTACCGGTATATAACATTGTGAAGTTCACACACCTTGTTTGTTACACTCAGCAATGTGAGTTACAAGATCATTCTTTGTCTTGAAATTCACATTGCAAGTTACACATGAGAATGTTGACACCATGGATGTAGACTGTGTGGAAGGTTTATCAATGTCATTCACACCAGACTCTGTGCCCATTATATTGTCCACATCTATGCAAAGTTCACCTTCAGACACTTCAGCAGCTGTCTAAAAAACAAAATTGGTAAATCAAAATTTCAGTTCTCCTTGAAATAGGTAAGGCATAGTGGCGACCAACAACAAGTGTCTAATCACAAACAGAAGTGCCCACTGCAATGGAGCTGTCAGTACATGTATCACAAACAGAAGTGCCCATCGCAATAGAACTGCCAGTACATGACTTGTATCATAAACAGAGTGCACACTGCAATGGAGCAGTCAGTGCATGTATCACGAACAGAAGTGTCCATCACAATGGACCTGTCAGTACACGTATCAAAAACAGAAGTGTACACCCCAATGGACCTGTACCATAAACAGAAGCATATGACAAACAGAAGTGCTCACCAGAATGGACCTGCCAGCACATGTATCGCAAACCAAAGTGCCCACTGCAATGGACACGCAAATACATGTATCACAGACAGAAGTGCCCAACCGCAATGGAACTGTCAGTAGATGTATATCTAATCATGAGCAGCTATTGGAGACATTGGCTAAAAATCAGTTTTTTCCAAATCAAAAGTTGCTTAAACTGTTTGAAGTCTATACTTCTATACTTAAACCAAGATTGTTTTTTGTTAAAGATTCCTTGTGGTAATGGACACTTTTTGTCACACAAATTACTATGACATAATTATGATGATTTTCTACAATTTATTTGTACTTACATGTACATTTTCATTTTGAGAGGTTTGCGATTTTCTTGCATGTCTGACCTTCCATTTAGGTGTAGTTGTCTTGTTAGGTATAAAGTCTTCATCACTGTCAGTAACATCTGTGGGTGAATCTGAGGAAATCTCTTCATCCTTTTCACTGTGATCCACAACAGCACATTCTGACATAAACAAATAAAATCAACCTTGACTTTTCCCACAGCATCAATAGTTACCAATCTCCTCTCTTCTCTTTATTACAAATGCAAGCTACCAGATACATAACGTTGAACATTTTTCATGTGAACTGTACGCCATGAAACCCTGATTGCAGTACATTTTTAAGTTACTCCAAGCATTCTTGGGGCTACTTTTGTCAAATTTGTTTTTTAAAAACCAAATTAAAGTTTATTATAACATTTTCTAAAAATGAAAATAAAATATTGAAACACATGCAAGTTCTTAAGAAAAAATTTTCAATAAAAGTTGATTAACAGCCAAGGACAGTAGGTGTCATAATCGACCTTCTCATGGCAGACAGCTTCATCTGGAGATCCTACAGTATTTCAACTCATTAGTATTTGTTTTTTTTGTCTCAAGTGTTGTTAGGCTTTCAAACCAGATAACATGCAAGAAATCGCCATTGGGAATGCTGCTTTTTATCCAAAAAAGCTCCTGTTAAGTAGGTTTGACAACCTGGAGGAAATTTATTTTCTACATATATGACAAAGTTCAGTTCAAATAGTTTTCACTGCCTGTGAAAATCAGTTGCCTTCCTGCTGAAAATCTCAATGAAACACCCGAGGCTTGCATTGAAAATGTTAAAGTGCCTACATGTATGAAATGAAATTTCAGCCCCCTTTTTTATTCCAGAAAATTGAATTCCATGTTGTTCCCTCCATTTCGAACAATGTTTCTATCGACAGCTTTTAAACAGTAGAGATCCTCTTCAATGGAGATGTCTCAATAAAGATCTAGTGGTGGTACTATCGAGTCTTCACACGAACAGGAACAAACTGAAAGGGAGCGGAGATTTCATTTGAAATAATATTGGCCTCCCAACATTGTGAGTGTGATTTTGCAGGCACGCATGGTTTTGGCTGATGATTTCTTGCGGACTTGTAACATAACATTTATGTTATCAGGACATGTTAGCACGATAATCCTAATGCGAGAATGCAATAGCAAATATAGAGAAATTTGTTTCAACAGAGCTTTATAATAACTCAGAGCCAAAAAATATAACAGATTCGTGTTTGCCTCGGGTTGCTTCAAGACATCTTGTGTACTGTTGGTCAAGATGTTGATATACATGTAGGTAGGATCTGCGGAGGGAGGGAGAGAGAAAGTGAAAAAAAACAGCCCACATTGGTAGGATCAGGAAAATAGTACACTGCATTCGAATCGTGTTTGGTTTGCCTTATAACTATAAACCAAATTTATCACCATTCGAGCCAAGCTGTTCGGTTAGCGTGTGAGATTTGCAACACAACCGCGACCCAAGGGGTTAAATCAGGTTAAATATTTTGCCAAGCGAACAACGCTTTCACCATTTTCTTACAATGATGGCATGTCAGATTTATAGTTTACCAATTTAAGCCTGTTTCCTTGTTTTCGAATCGAGATTCTAAAGTTGCAAAGCATATACCATCTTCATCTTCCTCATCTTCTCTGTCACCTCTCCTTTCTTCCACCACCCGACTCGATAACGCTTAGAGCCTTCCCCTTCTACCGCTAATTGCAGCGACTCAACATCACACGAAGATGATGTGTTACTGGGTAATTCATCATCTGAGGACTTTTTCCACTGAATAAAACTGCCAAAAACACGGCTCAGTGAGTGCAAACATTATAGGAAATACGCTGACTCGAGGTGAAGCAATCAAAATTTACACACCTTATGACATCACTAGTCCCAGGTGTCGGAAAATGACAATTGCATTTTTTGCCAACTTTGAAGGGATAGAAAAATTAATAATCAGTGCAACATAGAATTCAATTTTCTGGAATAAAAAAGGGGGCTGAAATTTCATTTCATACATGTAGGCACTTTAACATTTTCAATGCAAGCCTCGGGTGTTTCATTGAGATTTTCAGCAGGAAGGCAACTGATTTTCACAGGCAGTGAAAACTATTTGAACTGAACTTTGTCATATATGTAGAAAATAAATTTCCTCCAGGTTGTCAAACCTACTTAACAGGAGCTTTTTTGGATAAAAAGCAGCATTCCCAATGGCGATTTCTTGCATGTTATCTGGTTTGAAAGCCTAACAACACTTGAGACAAAAAAACAAATACTAATGAGTTGAAATACTGTAGGATCTCCAGATGAAGCTGTCTGCCATGAGAAGGTCGATTATGACACCTACTGTCCTTGGCTGTTAATCAACTTTTATTGAAAATTTTTTCTTAAGAACTTGCATGTGTTTCAATATTTTATTTTCATTTTTAGAAAATGTTATAATAAACTTTAATTTGGTTTTTAAAAAACAAATTTGACAAAAGTAGCCCCAAGAATGCTTGGAGTAACTTAAAAATGTACTGCAATCAGGGTTTCATGGCGTACAGTTCACATGAAAAATGTTCAACGTTATGTATCTGGTAGCTTGCATTTGTAATAAAGAGAAGAGAGGAGATTGGTAACTATTGATGCTGTGGGAAAAGTCAAGGTTGATTTTATTTGTTTATGTCAGAATGTGCTGTTGTGGATCACAGTGAAAAGGATGAAGAGATTTCCTCAGATTCACCCACAGATGTTACTGACAGTGATGAAGACTTTATACCTAACAAGACAACTACACCTAAATGGAAGGTCAGACATGCAAGAAAATCGCAAACCTCTCAAAATGAAAATGTACATGTAAGTACAAATAAATTGTAGAAAATCATCATAATTATGTCATAGTAATTTGTGTGACAAAAAGTGTCCATTACCACAAGGAATCTTTAACAAAAAACAATCTTGGTTTAAGTATAGAAGTATAGACTTCAAACAGTTTAAGCAACTTTTGATTTGGAAAAAACTGATTTTTAGCCAATGTCTCCAATAGCTGCTCATGATTAGATATACATCTACTGACAGTTCCATTGCGGTTGGGCACTTCTGTCTGTGATACATGTATTTGCGTGTCCATTGCAGTGGGCACTTTGGTTTGCGATACATGTGCTGGCAGGTCCATTCTGGTGAGCACTTCTGTTTGTCATATGCTTCTGTTTATGGTACAGGTCCATTGGGGTGTACACTTCTGTTTTTGATACGTGTACTGACAGGTCCATTGTGATGGACACTTCTGTTCGTGATACATGCACTGACTGCTCCATTGCAGTGTGCACTCTGTTTATGATACAAGTCATGTACTGGCAGTTCTATTGCGATGGGCACTTCTGTTTGTGATACATGTACTGACAGCTCCATTGCAGTGGGCACTTCTGTTTGTGATTAGACACTTGTTGTTGGTCGCCACTATGCCTTACCTATTTCAAGGAGAACTGAAATTTTGATTTACCAATTTTGTTTTTTAGACAGCTGCTGAAGTGTCTGAAGGTGAACTTTGCATAGATGTGGACAATATAATGGGCACAGAGTCTGGTGTGAATGACATTGATAAACCTTCCACACAGTCTACATCCATGGTGTCAACATTCTCATGTGTAACTTGCAATGTGAATTTCAAGACAAAGAATGATCTTGTAACTCACATTGCTGAGTGTAACAAACAAGGTGTGTGAACTTCACAATGTTATATACCGGTAGTTTGAATGTTGCTTTTCATGCTTGGACTGGGTTTCAAGTAATCTGATTATGGTATTGGTTGATCAGAATTTTCAATAATTTTTTTTTATTATTACAGCAATTTTGAATTGAGTTTCGACAGCAATTGGTGTTTGCTTTGGTTTTGCATTCCCATGTGTTCTACATTGGAAATTGTCCTACCTTTTACTTATTTAGGCATTTAGTTAATTATTCATTTATTTTATTCATATATTTATTATTTATTTATATATATATTTATTTATTTATTTATTTATTTATCTATTTGTTTATTTTTTTTACACTTTTCGTTTGATTTTTGCTTAATGATCACCACAAGGCCCATTTTTTTTCTTTTAGTATAAGTATTGTGTCTGTTGGGGTAATGGTCAGTGCTGTGCATTGTGTGCATTGTGTTTTCAGACAGCAGTAAAGAGTCATCCAGTAAGTTCAGATGTGTTTGTCAGGCCTGTGGGATGAGATTTTACCAGTGGACTGAGCTTCGGAAACACTTTGATGAGGAAGCAGGTAGTGCTACGTCCAATATTGTGTGAGAAAATCTCAACAACAAAATCTTTGATTCTAAACCTAAATGATTCAATTTATGCCATAATTTCAAGGATATTCCTTGCAAGATTGCAAACAGTAATACCAACGCAGGTAGACAACGAAATTAGTGGGATGACGCTTGTGTGTTCTGGAGCTTATTCAACTTGCTAACACCTTAAAATTAGCTCAACGTACAGGAACAGGCTAGGTCGAAAAATTTTCGCTCTCAGTGTTAAAAACGAGTTGTCCCAACTGCCATAACATGCGTTGTGATCTAAAATTCCAAAAGATGACTAAGTTCAACATGGACAAGGATCTTTAGAAAGGAATTAGACATTTTAACGACCATATTAATTTATTTCTCAGTAGTTTTATCTGAGAAAGTAAGCTTATTGAGAGTTATTAATGTCTTTAACTGTTCACAGACTGTCGCAAGATGTACCAGTGTGATCAGTGCGACCAGATTTGTCTAACAACAAGTTTCCTAAGGAAACACAAGAGACTTCATTCGGATGAAAGGCCACACAAGTGTTCTGTATGTGATGCTGCATTTAAAGACAAGGCCTATCTCAAGAGGCATGGTGTTAAACACACTGGGGTCAAGGAGTTCAAATGTGATCTGTGTGACAAGCTATTTTCTCATCAACGTGAGTATAACAAAGAATAAATATTAGGGAGCTTAAGCAAACCACGGCGACGACAGCAACGAGAATAATACCAGACAAAAGGTTTAATGAGTAGAACAATGGCTCTGAACAAGAACATGAACAGTTCTGCGGAGGGACACAGCAACAATACCCTAGTGGTTGATGTCATAAAAAATGATGACATCATAGTCTTAAAATAGAATGGGGACATCATCGGGATGCACTTGTGTCATCCGCTTTGACAAGGTAAACTAAATACTTCAGCCATGAGTCTTCCAGATAAACCTCTAATTTCTTATGTATTTGCTCTTCAATCGCTGGCCACAGTTTATCAACTTTTTTTGCTTTCTCATAGTGAAAGATCCATATTTCTTCCTGCTCCTTCATCATACAATCATGATGCATCTGACTAAGGTCACCCATTTCACATCCCTTAAAACAGCCCCTTTCTTTTCGTACACTACTTAAGTGGTTCATTTCTTGGGCAAATTCACCTTCAATAATGTCTGCAATTCTATTCCATTGAAGTAGTGCTTGTATTTCAGTTTTATCCGCCAGCAGATTTCTTCTTGGTTATCTACCATGATTTCTCAGCTGTGTATTCACCTGGCTTTGCTAGTTGTTCAAGATAACATACCTTTGACATCCCAACATATTTATAATGAGAAAATCACATAACTTCTGTTGCTAAAAATAATTCTATTACATCATTCTACCTATTATGACTTAATACCTCCAATGACATCCTTCACCCCTCCATCCCGATGATGTCACTATTCTATTTTTATATTATGATGTCATCTTTTTGATGACAATACTCAACCCCTGTGGTTATTGGGACCATCACTTGTGTCAGTGCTTCCTCCGCAGTAACCGGGCCTATGTATACTTACTGATAAGCATGTCGCATAAGTACAGGAGTCTCCGAGGTCTCTGTGCCTAAACGTCAGTTTCATGACAAAAGCCAGTTTAGGAATTGCCATGACCGCCTGGAATAAAATTGCACTGACAACGTATTTGTACAGGGTTCACATAGACCATGAAAAAATCATCATAAAAACCGGCTTGAAGGTGCAACAATTTGAAAATCTCAATACAATACACAGAACTGGTAAACAGGTCATCTCTCGCGTATCTGTCCGCCTTGAACAGCCCGCCTCTCCCCGCAAATAATCGGAGGAGAGAACTCTCCGATTTCTTACGGGGAGGGCGGCCACTAGTAACAACAGGGTACTTTCTCGAGGGAATTTGTCGAATATTTTGCTCTTAGGTGAAGAGTCCGCTCGTTAACCTTTACACAAATGCGCTGTCAGTGCCCCTTCTAATTACAGCCCGGTCATGGCGAATTCGAAACAACTAGGGCTATTGTTTAGTAATGAAAATATCTTCAAAATATGCGGACTCTAAATTAATATATGTTTTCGACCGATAAATGCGTTATTTCGCTACCCGGGCCGTCAATAAAAATGTTCGCGCGACCCCTCCCAGCTTCGATACTGCCGAGCGGCGTGCCGTAATCAAATACGTTGGCGAACACCCGTTCAGACAACGACACCAGTGCTCGACAAGTAGTCGTAAAATGAAGGAACGTGAACATTCTGATCTGACGGTCAGCACAAAAACGCAGTGTCTGTCGACCTTTTAGACGTCAGAATGTCATTGAAAGCGCCCCCAGTAGTATTAGATTATTCAAAGTTTCATTTTATCATTCTTGTTAGCTCATTTACTTTCGGCCGCCCACTTGCGCATGTCTTGCCAGTGTAAAAGTTATGAGTCAATCAACCACAAAAACTTCTAAATAGATGTGTTTACTAAGGAAAAAAGACAACCAAACAGAACAAAAAGTATGTTCAAGACCCAGAGAAGAGTCATACAAAAATACCAAGCGACGTAGTTCCTGTATCTAAAGCAACATCTAAACTCAAAGTTTTCAGCTACATCCTCACTGAATTAGAAACACAAGAATAGCTGCAGTTGATTACTTCGTGATACGAATCCTAACTAGACATAATTCTGCTTTGAAATTCCAAGTGGCCTGAGTATGTGCATTGTTTCGGGGAACTCGTCGTATGATCTTTATTGAATGTTCCCTTTGATGAGCGTAACAAGACGGCTTTGGGTACATCTACCTCGCTCTCAGGTTCGTTTCTCTTCAGCTCCGTTTAGAGATGTGTACCTTTTCAAGAGAGGAAGAGATAAGAATAATGGAAAACGAGGCTTGGGTCGCATGCCCGTGCTTCAGTGTTTAATAAGTGTTTCCAAATTTTAAGGCAGGCACCCTTCGACGGGAACACAGAGCGGCACACTGGCGATGAGACCGTACAAGTGTAAATACTGTGATAGAAACGGTTTATTAACAGACAGCTCAGTCTGAAGACTCACACCGCTAAACACACAGGAATCCTCTCCCTCCAAATGTCAAGCTGGGGCAAGCTGTGCTGCCAAAGTACTACGGCCTCAAGATGCATTACTCACTTTCTACTCAACGATTATAAGAATTTTGTTGTGCAGTGTAATATTTTTTAAATGTGTCGCTACGCCCTTAACCTATTTAAATTATTTTTTAATTCTTGCCGTCGGAGTCTGTTGTCACCCAGCGAAGACGTCAAGTGTGTTTAACCTGACACTATTGCGGATGGTAATTGTAATGTAAACTTTTGAACTAAATGAAACACAGGAGCGTACGCCGTGTTAAAGACTTTCTCTCGTTACACCTATCGTTTTACATGATATGCCAGTACGATAAGGAGATACGCGGTGGTCTGCATCGGTCATGTGCGCTGGACTCCGGAGCGAGCACGGTCACGTCGTTAGATGTTCCCTGGCCGGGACACCGTGTCTATGTTCTTGGCCCCGCAAGACACCTAAATCTCTTCCCAGTCCCATTCCTATCACAAGCGCACTAAATTAAGGGGTACCGATGAATTTGTGAGGGCAACCGACACGTGATATTAGATGAACAAAGCTCTCTAACGCTTGAGCACAAGTCGCTCTCTCCGAAAAGAGGAGCGTCCTCGTGACGCAGACTTAATTGTGAAATGACCTCCAAAACACAGTTCTTCTCCTCTCTCAAAAACGTATTTAGCAAATAAGTCATCGCCACCCCTGACTCATTTGACTTAAGGTATGCATGCCTGAACATTTTCTTGAACCTGTTTTCCAGTTGCTTTCTCTGTTTCTTTTCCGTTGTAGGTCTGTGGCAAAGGGTTTTTAAGCGGCCAGATCAATTTACAGCAGCACAAAATCATTCCATTCTGTTGACAAACCTTTTAAGTGTTTGACAAGTCGCCACAGGACATTGACAATCAGCGCGTTGTGCTCAGGAAACACCTTCCTGCAAAAAGCACGACAAAACAAGAGAAAAAACTGCAGATTCTCTTGCCCACAAGATCTGAACTCAAAACAAACCTAAAGACCGACGACAAACTTTTACAGTTGCTGTCCGCGGCGAAATTAGGCACTACCGAGATGTTTCACTAAGCGGACGCGCCAGTCCATGGTCGGATGAGTGTCCGCCACAGATTGATCTGCGTTAGGTTTTGTAAATCCTGATTTGGTGAGCTTAAGTTTCACCTGTTAGTTTCGACTACTAACGTGAAAACTCGCTGTTAGAGGAGGTTACTCCCCTCCTTCCCATTGTACGGCACAGTAGATCAAAGTTAGGACGAAAATGAGATTACTTGAACACTGCAAGATACCCACCGGGATTAGCTTATTGCACACGACAGAGATTTCTCATCGCAGCACTTGACGGTCCCGAAACGAACAAGTTTGCTTCCTGGCATCATTCGTCCCTGCCATGTTCGGTGCTTGGAAGGAACCAGCTTTCACTCGATACGAACCCACGCCCTTTATTGCAACCATGCGGCCGATCCATGATCTGGAAGACCGCCTGAGCCATGACAATGCTACAGACCTGGCTCCGGTGTTCCTAAGCAAGCCCAATAGAACTCCTAAGAGACCTAAGTTGCAATCGGCCCGAAGTAGACAAACTCATTTTTGACATGACTAAACCATTCATTTTTCACTTTTTCCTCATTTCACTTGAATTTTTTTAATTTAAAGATTTAAGTGCAAGGTTACCCTTTTGGTACTGACTGATATTTATTTATTTATGTATTTGAACAGTGGGATGTGGATATATATATTAACATTGATAAAACTACAGTCGTTATTCGTCCTTTTTTTCCCCTTTCCGTCGTTGTGCTCCTCAGAGTTTCTTCTTAAAACAAACCAAAAATAATCCCGATCACCAGGCATGATGTCATGGTGTTAGACAGATTAATAAAACCTAGTAAACAGCAATCGATAAATGTTTCGGTTCAAATATTGTAACGGTCAGTTTTGGAAAGAAAAATGATTGTTGCCCCAGCATACGAAACCAGTTAGCAAAATGCCGTCGAACAACGCCTCAGTGGGTATTGGCAGGTTGGCGTCAAAACAAGAAAGGACAAGCAAACAACGTGTAAGCAAAGTTATTGGTTTCTCGTGGCTTCATCTGCCTGGCTTGGCCAAACGCTTATCTCTCTATTTTGACTTGAAATAGCTTTCTTCTCCCTTAGAGGATCCAAAGAAACAACTGCTATCGTTCATTGCACAAAAGAATAACAAAGAGAAGATTCTTATCTTTTTAAGATAATAGTAAGCCAGATATTGCCGCCTTTACATTCTGCGCCGAGTGGTTTGGTGCTAATTCACAGCCACAGGCAATTGCAGCAACGTGCAGCAGGCATGGATAAGAGTTATGGTTGTTTTGGTTTGATTTGAAAACACTAAGATTGTTAAAATGAAAGCATCAAAAATAAATTGAGAGTCGTCTATGACTAGAAGTATTTGTAGGAGGAAAATGGGCCGAAGTGCTAGATCTTACAAATCGTGCACCAAATAGAGAGTTTGTCATCGATTGCGTAGAACAGGCCACAAAAAATTGGGTAAAAGTTGTATGCACAATTTTCCACACCTTCGCAAGGCTCCCAATTTGGACAATTTTCTTTAAACATGTTTCAGCTGAAATGTTTAGATTTTCAAATTGATCAATATAAGAAGCTCGCCCAGTGACTCTCACGTTTATGCAAGGGCTATAGTTTTCCCGCTAGCAACTAAACTACCAAAAACTGGAAGGCACATCTTCCGATTAGAAGGAAGCATTGTCTGTGCGATCATGGAGACCGAAGAGTAAAACACTAAAACTTTTGACCTCAGCTCAGTCTGCTTTGCAGCGGTGTTGGTCTCTAAGAGGTCACCTTTTTAGGACTACCGCCGGCTTAGACGAGTTGTTCAGCCATCGTGAACGCAAAAGAGCGGTGTGCAGTATGCCGCAGTAGGGAGAAGGCGCGACGAGAAAAAAACCGTGTGCGGACTCTTTTAACTTTTCGAACCTCCGTCACGGCTCAACCACAAGGCCAGTACCTGATTGGTCCAATATGTGCGAGACAGATGGTTGTCAGAAGGTGTAAATTTAAGACATCATCACCAGTCTTCGCTGTGTGAAGCCATACCGAAGAACGAGCGATGTAAGTCATTCTGCGGCGGGCAACTCATCTCGATCAATCAGAGAAAACAAGTTCTTTAGGTGCACAGAAACAAGCTTGGTGTCGCTGTTCTAAAAATACCGACACTGACTCTCTTGGTCTGCAGTCAGGAGTCTTAGTGTTTTCTCCGAACATCTGAAGAGTTTCGATTTACGCTTCCCAGTGTTGTTGAGTCTCGCAGTATCGGAAGTTGCTTCAACATCAAGCTACGACGACATTAAGTTCAGCTCGTTACAATCAACGCGCGTTCCACAAATTTTCTACGAACTCGTCCGCACAGGACTTGGAGGAATAACTTGGATTGCTGGAAACGGGATCAGAAAGACCCAGCTCTTCAGATAAAAGTTTGTCCAATGTGTTGAATTCTGTCGAACTTTTGTTTTAAAGGGATGACCTACAAAGTCAACATCAATCCCAGAGCTACGAGCGTACTTCGGTTTAACTCATGAAGGAGCTTTTTAGGCTCGGCTGCGAATCCGCCGAATAAAATTATCGGTATTTCGCAAAAAATAAACGGAAGAGTTTGAGCAACGTGCTTCGTGTACCCCGCAAGAAAATTGATCAATAGCCCCTTTTCACGGCTTAATTTTTTCATTTGCATTACAATGTAATCCAAAGTGGAGCGTAGGCAATTCGGGCTTCTTTACTAAAAACTACAAAATCAGCAAACGAATCTGCCCTCAGCCATAAGTGCTATATTTCTATTGTAAATGCAAATGACGACAAAGTACCGTGAACAGGGATATAGTTATTTAATTAGATACTTAGTGACAAGGGTGCGCAACATGATCTTACTCAAAAACATGATGAAGAGTCGCAGTCCTGTTTTCTTTCTCTCCCCCTGAGTGCCGCACCCATGTCTAGTCCCATTCTTCTTTAGGCTAAATAGTGTCTCCTGATAATCCCTGCTGAAATTTCGAGAGTAAAAACACAGATCTGCCAGAGAGGTCTATTGTACAGCCCGTTGGACCACGAAAGCTAAAAATAGAGTTTAAAAGGATTATTCAAGTGGGCCGGTTACAGTGGATGTGCGTCTCAGATAATGTATATCCGTCACGAAACGAAGC
>JAHPZR010043677.1:0-10221 GCA_019787425.1 Platygyra sinensis
CGCCAAAGACAAGCCGATGAAATAGAGAGCCAGGAGGAGGGACAAGAAGTAACGGATGAAGACCTCACAGCCCTTGAATCAGAAGACCACATTCAAGCGATACGCCAAGAGGTTTACAGAGACATTGAGCAAACTATCGGTCACCCTATTCAAATACAAGCTGTAAACGTTTGTGAACTTTCGCGTGCTGGAAAGCTCAGTACGCTGAAGTTATCACAGTTGAGGGAAGTATGCAGGGCATTAAGGAGGCTCGAAAGGGTTTTTTAGGTGCACGCGCGCGCGCAATCTACACACGCCATAACTAAGATGCACGCGTCAGCTGAATCAGTATTAAAATCAGCACACCGGAAGTTAATGCTGCGCAAAATCGCGCGAACCGGAAATAAAATCTGCGGAAAACATTTGTTTTTAGCTCGAAAGTTTGCTCGGTGACCTATCTTGATTTTTTGCATGCACGCACCATTCACGATGGCACTTCAGATATAAAAGTTTCGGGGAAAATTATCTAGTGGAATTTTCTGTAAGCCATAAAACGCGTTTTCTTTAAATATATTTAATTCTACTAGATAATTTTTGTCCTTACTGTCTGAAATTAAAGTTAAAGAATTTAGGGAACTTTCCTACAAAGAAATAAAAATGGTAGGTCACCGAATTAGTTTTTTAGATAATTTACAAAAACTGAAATTGAGAGGACGCTTTTGTGGACCTTGTGCGTTGCCATGGTAACTGATATGACGTCACAAGTACCGTTAAAGTATAGCCCAACAACAGAGGTGTATGGAGACGTATAGTTTGCCCACACCATTAAATATCCTTATTTGCAATCTTTCATCGTTTCACAAACACTGCAGCAACGAAAAACCCTTTCGAGCCTCCTTAAGTCTGCAAACAAATGGCAGCAACTCAAGAAAACGTACTTTTACTGAACCACTTGATGCCTACGCGAAGTTGTGCTCATGTCGGAAATTACTGGATTTTGCACTACGTATTCTTCTCTCTCATTTTACAAAATACATTGTTGGGTTTTGTGGGTAGTGATCGATGTAACAAATATCTTGCAAGCAGAGGCTACATTTTCGCTGTGTAAGCTGTCGTGCGAAAAGTAGCCTCTGCCAACAAGCGTTCAAATCCGTCCAGAAATCTGGAAGAATAAATAAAAAAAGCGGGGTTTTTCTATTTTTGACCGGTTTTAGAGCACTGAGCGCGACTCTTGCGTAGCAGATCACAGTTGCCCCATTCTTTTTTTATTCCCGTGAAAATCACGCCATTTGAAGACAGACCTGACGATTAATTTTGCTTGCGAATCGCGTGACGAATTTCGCGCATGGGCGAGAGAAAATTGAACGGTTGTCGGCAGAGGCTACCTTTCGCACGACAGCTCACACAGCGGAAATGTAGTTTCTCCTCGCAGGGTATTTAACGAACTTTGCAGATAAGGCAAAAACTTCAAGAAGTTCACTTGCATGTAATACAAAAGTCGTGATGTTTTTTATCACTAGATAGGACCGCACATACATCGTCCTGTTGGCTAACTCGTATAGGCCTGACGATAATCATCAAAGCACCAAGTAATTGAGACCTTTGCGTGCATTATGGCAGTCTTGTATAACCCCTACGTCGAAGCAAGAGTATTTTATAGTTATTTTCGCTTTATTTAAACCTAAGTGGAATATGAAATATTATTTAAAATGGATAAGCACCTCTATAATGCAGTACTGCCGCTAAATCAACTTAAGCGAGCAGTTAGCCGTAAAAGCGATCTTTGACATTTTCCAACAAAATTCGCATGAAAAGAGTTTCTTGTGCCAATCAATAAACTCTTGTTTTTGATATAGACTGTTCAAATCTGTAATTAAATAAAAAATAAACAGCCGCACTTTCAAGAAAACGCACTTCAAAAATCGCCCAAAATCGCTGTCCTGTAACAGTTACGCAACATACCTGTATTTAAACCCTTGTGCAAAACTACCGTTACACTAAAAAGTTGATTTTATGCATTCAAAACGTTCATTTTTGGGTACTTCAACTTCAGAAAAAAATCTGTGCACTAATTCCTTAGAGGAAAATTGTTTTAGACCCGAAAAATTGGCATTGTTTTTGGTGGTTTTTAGGGCTTCCCTCGGCCGAAAACTAGGGGGGTGGTCAATCTCGGGAGTGAAACGGCGGGAAATCTTGTTAATGTCACCAAAGTTAATCTTACCAGCTTGGTTTTTAAATGGTGAAAAAATAAAGGAAATCGGTTGACCCCGATCTTTTGGCCTTGCCCGGTTTTCTCTGACAATGACTCTTAATAGTGGCCATGGTTCACGTAAGAGCAGGAGATGACCAGTGATTCTTAATGCTAACCTATGCATCCATACACTTCAACCCTCATGTGTCGCCTTCCAAACCACTCTTTAGGCCAAAAACGCAAGAAGCGTGCAGTGATGTTCCGCTTTAGGAAATGCTTTGTTACAGTATTAGTAAGGGCGGCACTTGTAAATATCTACAATGAAAAAAAAAATACATTTATCATAGCAAAACATTATCGGAACAATTGCTGGCCACGTGCAACACCGGATCATGTATCTTATGGGGGCCCTCGACCGACATATCGACCGATACATCGGTCGATATGTCGGTCGATACATCGGTCAACACTCGACCGAGTATCGGTCGATACTCGATCGAGAATCGACCGATGTATCGACCGATAGTCCACTTAATGATACTCATGGTGTCGGTGGACATTTCGACCGCGATACTGTCAGTGGTATATCGGTCAACTATCGGTTATATATCGGTCAACTGTCGGTCAAGTATCGGTCGATATTCGACCGAGTATCGATCGACAGTCGGTCAAGATCTTTTAAGCTTAAAGGTACAACTTCAGTTAACTTCAGTTAGCAAATATCTGAATGCTTTTAATAACATGTATTGGTAGAATTTTGTCGCCATCCATTCTCGGACAAGTGCCAGTGCCATTAGCTCTTTGCGTTCGACGAAGTGGAACGCAAGCCTAATTTTGTTGCGTGACTATGGAGTTTGTTGCCCTGTATAAGTTGTAGTCTGGAAAACCCAAATTCCTGTAAAGGGCACAAAAATGGCCACCCCGCTTAATTTTTGCAGGGGCATGTCACGGCAAAGTTATTAACTATGGTCACGGCCAGTAAACTGGTATCATCAGATCATAAGTGAGACTTGTGACAATACATGTGACAAACATGTGAGCACGTGAGCAGGCAATGTAGACTTTGGTCTTTCTTTCAATGTGCCCTGGATCTCGGAGATAGCGTTGGATTCTTTCGCCGTGGAATTTTGAGGCTGAGTAGTATTATATTGAATAGTCCTTTCGAGTATGATGGACTACCGACCGATATGTCGATCGAGTCTCGATGGAGTATCGATAGAGATGTCGATCGAGTATCGATCGAGGGTCGATCGAGATGTCCATCGAGGGTATCGATCGACACTCGATCGCGGATGTCTTAAGAACACATGATCCGTTATGTACTAAAGACATTCGCGATCGAGTGTCGATCGATACTCTCGATCGAGAGTCCGATCGATACTCCATCGAGATGTCGATCGATACTCGATCGAGACTAGGTCGACTAACGATCGACACTCGATCGGCATGGCGGTCGACAGTCGGTCGACTGTCCACCAACTGATATGTCGGTCGATAGTATCCTAAGCACGACCGCTAGTCAGTCGATAGATTGTCGACACTCGGCCGACACTCTACCGACGCTCGGCTGACTTTTGTTGGTTTGCAACCTTACGAATGAATAACACTTTTTATAGCTTTCTAACCCCCGTAAATGTTTCTCTCCATCATCCTCAATTTTTGAAATCATCATGAACCACATTTGACCAGTACTTGAGTAATACTTAAACAGGACAAAAATGCGTAGACACCATTAATGGTGCAAGATTTGGATTTGAATTAATGGCAGATGATTTCCGAAATACGCTAATGACTTGTCCGGAAGATCGTCAGAAGATGTCGCAAAAACTTCCGAAAAAGTTCCGAAACAGTCCTGATAACAGAGCAACATGTGTTTAGGGCAAGATACTGTAGTATTCTTATGATTTACTACACCGATATATCACCGCCAGGCGACCGACATGCTACCGACAGTCGACCATAAGGTAGCGATCGATACGTCGGCTTAGTGTCGACCGACAGTGAGCGTGTGATCACCACTAGTATCGATCGACACTCGACGGCGTGTCTGCGAAAATTAGTCGACTGGGACCGACTACCGACCGATATGTCGATCGAGTCTCAATGGAGTATCGATAGAGATGTCGATCGAGTATCGATCGAGGGTCGATCGAGATGTCCATCGAGGGTATCGATCGACACTCGAACGCGGATGTCTTAAGTACACATGATCCATCTTATTTAAACGTTCGTTCGGGCTCACGAGGAGCTTGTTTATTTTATACGTTCATGAGCACGATCGCCTAAAACAGCTGTAATTCCCGGGTTGTATTTGATTGCATTTGTTGATTTAGTTCCAATTGCGACAAAAAAGATCAGCCGTATCCGGTCGGATATTATTAGAGTACTCTGAAGGAAAGATTCATAAGAGTGAACCTGAACCAGTGAACGGAAATGTAAATACTGTGTACTTTGTTAATCAGGCCAAGGGAAATACTCGAATCAGTCGCACGGCGGAGTTTGTTTACGCGATGGACGAGTACGCGATTGCAAATGTTTACGCAGTTATATTTGAGCTTCCTTCTTAGAATGTTCGTAAAAAATATACGTTTACAAATTAGCTTTTGCGCTTAAAGGGGCTCAGTCACGTTTGAAAAGCTTAGCTAAACTTTTCAAATTCGTTGTTTGCAATCCGTGTCAATCTTCTCCATCCTTAACCATCCTTGTTTCTTTATGGTTTATTATTATCTCTTTGATGTTTTTCTATCTTTATAATGTGCTATTTTTAGGTTTCCTTCAATTTAACGGTTATTTTTTCGATGTTCAAAATAACTCAAAATACCGTGACTGAGTCCCTTTAAACATTACAAGTCAATGTGACAATATTTAGCACGAAATTTCAAAGCTGATGTAAATAGTTTTTAGTCCTATTAAACTTGGGAGTCTACGGAAACTGGCGCCGTCACGCAACGTAGTCTTTATCAGACTGACATGGATTTTGTCACTGAAATATTTTTCTGTATAAAAACCCCGGTTGTTGAAAAAGTTGGTTTTTAGAGGTTGAAAGTCAGCTAGGGAAATCATTTGGCTAAATTGCAGATCACCCAGCCCAGTCATTTGCATCTCATTGAATAAGAATAGCAGCTATTGTTCTTCAAAGCACACCGACACATATAAATGGCTGGGCCGGGTATTCTGCAATCACTCCAATCATTCAAGGTATCTGTATAAACCACGGCGTTTATACGGCGTCGAACGCACTCTCATAATCTTTGATTACTACTAGTTCTAGTTCTCTACATACTCGGTGGAGCAACGGCCTGAGTATCGACCAACATAACAGCGCACTCAGTGGCGATTGTTTTTTAATCCTTTAGAATTAATCGATGTAGATTTCACCAGTTTCACTGAAGTAGGTGAAATATTTAGTTGAGTAAAAAAATTTTCTGAAGTTAAACGTTTTCAACAACAACAATAACAGCAAGCGTTAGGCAATAGCTAAAGAGTTTCTTGATAGTCAAAATAACGCTACAGAGGTTACAATGAGAAGATATTGCAGAGGCGGATCCAGGCCAAGGGGTTGAGGGGATTGCAACCCCCTCTTTGAGCAGTATTTTCTTGTTATTTGTTCAACTCTTCATAAAAATAATATGATAAAATTGTCTTATACTTTGTTGTTTCACTTTCACCAATTGACTGATTGTCTAGTTACGAAAAGATAATGTACATTTCAAGTCTCAGGAATGCTGGAAGTTACGTTGTATAGGATAAAATCCGGATATGGTGTTGGCGTGTATTCGCGAAATTGTATGGACCTATACATATCTACCAAAACATCTGTCGGCCGACCGAAATATCCGTCGATATATTGTTTGATGTATCGACCGATATATCGACCGATACTAGATACTATCTACCGATATATCGACCGATACTATCGACATATCGACCGATACCGGTCGCGTGTCGGTGGAGTGTCGACCGATGTAAAGTATCGGTCAAGCATCGGTCAAGTATCGGTTAAGTATCGGTCAAGTATCGGTCAAGTATCGGTCAAGTATCAGTCAAGTATCGGTCAAGTATCGGTGAATCGCCAAGTATATCGACCGATAGGAGTATCGGTCGATATATCGGTCGGTACTCCACCGATATATCGACCTGTACTCGGTCGAGTATCGACCGATGTATCGGTCGACATGTCGGTCGAGGGCCCCCATAAGATACATGGTCCGCAACACCTTGGTGGAAGTTAATCTCTCGTTTTACAATGGGTAAACAATATGCGGCCAACTAGCCTTCTGGTTTACGGTAAAACATCGAAAAGTTGAAAAAGAGGAAAACTGGAGATTGCAGATCGTTGTCGGTGTGGGCCAAAATCGAATTCTTTGAACACTCTTTGAAACTGTTTTATTGATTACAATTCTCTCTAGAAGACATGAAGTAACGACAACCTCACAGAGAGAAACGACTGCACATTATAAAGTCAATTAACTGCGATCAAAACATTTCCGGGTAATGCCTGTCCATGAACCGTCCAAATCGAGTGCTGAATTACATATTTACCTTGACGTCACTATCCTCTCTGTAATGGAACCATTGCAAACTATTAACAGAAAATGACAACTGGAATTTCACTACAGCCATTTTGTAGGTCTTGTGTCCTTGAGTTGCCACAGCGGTGATCACATGATCAGTTTTACCAACCGCGATCTGCAGAAACGCGTTTCGATCTGTGGTGGCTGCCATCCACTGGTATGTTGATGAGAAAAGTCGACCTCTGTAAGGGTAATGGTCATCATGAGAAGAAGTACTTAGGACTGATTGGTAGGGGATGTGATTATCTTCCATGCCAAGAGCAGTGGAACAAGCTGAAGGGGGAAATAGAAGAAAAAGGTAAATGATAATAGAAATATATAATAGCGATCACAACACCAACAGCAATAACAGCAGCAATAAAAAAAACATTAACAGCAACATTGCAGTTACTACAAACGAACGAGGCTGATGATGATGATGTTGTTGATGATAATGATGATGACAATAACGATAGCAATTTTGGTTACATGCTACGTAGCCACACAACCATATTCTTATCAACAGAACATGACTATGATGCATAAGTTAATTCACGCATTGTTTTCAAAGAAGTCATTAACAGTGCCTAACCTCTGCATCCAAAAATCTCAACTCGCATACAAGTCCATCCAGACCAAGTAACTGGTAAAAATCTTAACTGCTGAGAAACTATTCTCTTCAGAAGCGTATGACGGACAATTTGATTGCTTTGTGAATTTCCAGTAAATATCTGCAAAAAAAAACACGAAGTTAATTGAAACAATTTCATTTGTTTTATTTAGATTAACAGCCTCAACGCATTGCAGGAATAAAATTGAAAACGCGGTGACAGAAAAAGCCCCCCCCCCCCCCCCCCCCCCCCAGCAGGACAACAACTTCCTAAGAAATTCTTTTCAAGAGACATTCCATTTAATGGTCAATAATTTTTTCAGGGCTTAATCCTATATGTTAACCTTTTGATTGATGTGGTAATTTTTCGTCGGTTTGTTAGCCCATTTGCTCACCTTTGGAGTGTTTCCATTCTCGATATAATTCATCCAAGCCATTTGTCCGTCAGTGAAGGATAGACTAAAGGTTGCTACCCAAGCTCGAAAACGAAGAGCCCATTGAGATATTTCATATTTGCCCTGAGTAGCCACGCCTGTTATGATGTAAGTCTGAGCGAGATCGACCTGTAAGTACTGGGCGCCATCATTTTCACGTGCACACCAGGCTCCCTCGCCCTCTCTGCTATAGAGGCGCGCCAGCCAAGGTTCATGGTCCACGTCATACACTGAGGAAGCTGAAAACGCCATATTAGGGACAACGCCTCGCTCAAGACCAACTGCATAGGCGCATTCTGGAAGTTATAAACACCGATGTTTAGACCTCAAAGTTGCCAATTAAAGCTGAAGCAGATTGCTCATTTTTAAAAGCAAAGACGAACAAAATACCAACAACAGCAGCGATAACATCAACAACCGAAAAAAAAAGAATACCAAGAGAGTGTGAAGAGAGTCGAGAAAATGAGTTATTTCGACCAGTATCTCAAGGCCTTTCAAGTCATTTGTAGAGTACACTTTGATTTCGTGCAACATCGACGTTCCATGTTCCAGTGGAAGTCTGCCACATAAAAATGTGATTGGTTCTCATTTCATTGTTCAAGTTCCCGGTGTTGTGGTCTGGCCTTGGTTGTTATACTGTGAAATGCTCGGAGATATTAGCTCATATAGAGCTACTCTACAATCCGAGGGTAAATAAAGTATTCACTCACTCACTCACTCACTCATTGTCTGCTTGCTGAAAGAACTCAATAGCGCGTGCCATCGAGAGTAAAAATTGCTCTTGAATTTAGTCTTACCATACACCGAATGCAAATATGGCGGACCACTCGGTCGTCGCCCGGGACGAGTCGAATGAAAGCGAGGCTAGTTGGGCTTCGATGTTTTGTTTTAAAATGCTTCCCCAGAAAACTCTTGCTTTGTGGTCGATCTGTTGTTTTATTTCGCTGTGCCTACGAGTTGCTGTGTTTCTGAATGCGACGAGAGGGGATAGAAATCTTCCACCGTTAACCTCTAAGGGAAAACAGTGGATCTGCGATCAATGCAATTCGTTGAGACAGAGGAAAGGAGTTCACGATCGCCGCGGGGACTAAAGTTTGTTTGCTACGTTTCAGGATAGAAGATCTTAGAAAAATTGCGCGTTTAAATGACGAGCTTATGTGGTGTCTGGTGGTGTTCCAACACGGTTTTTATGGCCAATACCCTCCCCAAGTTAAAGAAAAGGTTTTCTTGAATGATATCCTCTGTCTCAAAGGAAGAAGTTATTTGCGTTCGCGTCCACTCGCATCATTGCGCGGAATCGCACGAAGTAAATATAAATACTAGCTACGGTGCAATAACCAAGCGAATAAACTTCAACTGCCCCGTCGCTGAAACCAGTGAAAGCATTGAGCCAAATGACAACAACTTGGAGCTAAATGCGAACGCTTACACATTTTCTAAGATCGATTCCCCCTGAACTTAAACAGTTCCTTCGGCAAATATGAACTCCTTGCCTCCGTCTCTTTGGTTTCCCCTCAGAGGCGAACGAGAAAACTGAAAAAAAGAACACTTTCTCTGCTGTGGAAGATTCCACCCTGTTGCGGTGGCATTCAGAAACACAAAAACGCGTAGGGAGGAAGAAGCAAAGGGACCAAATCGACAACGAAGCAAGGCTTTTCTGGAAAAGCATTGTCAAAACAAAATATCGAAGCCCAACTAGCCTCGCTTTCATTCGACTCGTCCCGGGCGACGACCGAGTGGTCCGCCATATTTGCATTCGGTGTATTACATTTCCGACTTATTATTTTTTTTTCCATAGTGATCAATAAGAAACTCAAAGACATCATATCATCAAAATAACTGAAGCCGGGCAGCTGGCAAGACAGGAGTCCTTCACCTTTCTCTGACTTCTCTCACTACCTCCAGCATAGTCGGGTTTGATATAATTCAGACTTTAGTCTCTTCCTACCAACCTTCACATCCATATACTTCAATCCTCATACAAATCGAGCCAGTCCAAGTTTCAGGACGAAACCTCAAAAATCTTGCTACCACGTGTTTGTATAGTGAAACTTCTTTTACTGTTTTTTGATCTGTATTACCGTTTAGGATCTGAAAAGAATACAAAAGTATATGATTGAGCGTGGATGATCGTTTCTTACATAGCTTATTGACAGTTTTATATTTCTAGCTATTTAGACAAAATTATGGCACCTATCGTCAGATCTTTACCGTCATAAGTTAAAGATAGTCAACACGCACTCCAAACTTTTCGCGATTTCGATTTCCTGGGCGAAGACAAACTTATTTTCACTATGGATATTACATCTCTTTACACCGTCATCCCTAATGGCGAAGATCTTCTAGCCCTCAAACATTTTTTTGATTTACGTCCTGTCAAGGAACCAAGCTCGGAAACATTGCTCCGCCTGGCCGAACTAGTTTTAACGCTAAACTGTTTTTCATTCATTGACA
>JAHPZR010043678.1:0-16564 GCA_019787425.1 Platygyra sinensis
CAGGCATTACCCGGAAATGTTTTGATCGCAGTTAATTGACTTTATAATGTGCAGTCGTTTCTCTCTGTGAGGTTGTCGTTACTTCATGTCTTCTAGAGAGAATTGTAATCAATAAAAACAGTTTCAAAGAGTGTTCAAAGAATTCGATTTTGGCCCACACCGACAACGATCTGCAATCTCCAGTTTTCCTCTTTTTCAACTTTTCGATGTTTTACCGTAAACCAGAAGGCTAGTTGGCCGCATATTGTTTACCCATTGTAAAACGAGAGATTAACTTCCACCAAGGTGTTGCGGACCATGTATCTTATGGGGGCCCTCGACCGACATGTCGACCGATACATCGGTCGATACTCGACCGAGTACAGGTCGATATATCGGTGGAGTACCGACCGATATATCGACCGATACTCCTATCGGTCGATATACTTGGCGATTCACCGATACTTGACCGATACTTGACTGATACTTGACCGATACTTGACCGATACTTGACCGATACTTAACCGATACTTGACCGATGCTTGACCGATACTTTACATCGGTCGACACTCCACCGACACGCGACCGGTATCGGTCGATATGTCGATAGTATCGGTCGATATATCGGTAGATAGTATCTAGTATCGGTCGATATATCGGTCGATACATCAAACAATATATCGACGGATATTTCGGTCGGCCGACAGATGTTTTGGTAGATATGTATAGGTCCATACAATTTCGCGAATACACGCCAACACCATATCCGGATTTTATCCTATACAACGTAACTTCCAGCATTCCTGAGACTTGAAATGTACATTATCTTTTCGTAACTAGACAATCAGTCAATTGGTGAAAGTGAAACAACAAAGTATAAGACAATTTTATCATATTATTTTTATGAAGAGTTGAACAAATAACAAGAAAATACTGCTCAAAGAGGGGGTTGCAATCCCCTCAACCCCTTGGCCTGGATCCGCCTCTGCAATATCTTCTCATTGTAACCTCTGTAGCGTTATTTTGACTATCAAGAAACTCTTTAGCTATTGCCTAACGCTTGCTGTTATTGTTGTTGTTGAAAAACGTTTAACTTCAGAAAATTTTTTTACTCAACTAAATATTTCACCTACTTCAGTGAAACTGGTGAAATCTACATCGATTAATTCTAAAGGATTAAAAAACAATCGCCACTGAGTGCGCTGTTATGTTGGTCGATACTCAGGCCGTTGCTCCACCGAGTATGTAGAGAACTAGAACTAGTAGTAATCAAAGATTATGAGAGTGCGTTCGACGCCGTATAAACGCCGTGGTTTATACAGATACCTTGAATGATTGGAGTGATTGCAGAATACCCGGCCCAGCCATTTATATGTGTCGGTGTGCTTTGAAGAACAATAGCTGCTATTCTTATTCAATGAGATGCAAATGACTGGGCTGGGTGATCTGCAATTTAGCCAAATGATTTCCCTAGCTGACTTTCAACCTCTAAAAACCAACTTTTTCAACAACCGGGGTTTTTATACAGAAAAATATTTCAGTGACAAAATCCATGTCAGTCTGATAAAGACTACGTTGCGTGACGGCGCCAGTTTCCGTAGACTCCCAAGTTTAATAGGACTAAAAACTATTTACATCAGCTTTGAAATTTCGTGCTAAATATTGTCACATTGACTTGTAATGTTTAAAGGGACTCAGTCACGGTATTTTGAGTTATTTTGAACATCGAAAAAATAACCGTTAAATTGAAGGAAACCTAAAAATAGCACATTATAAAGATAGAAAAACATCAAAGAGATAATAATAAACCATAAAGAAACAAGGATGGTTAAGGATGGAGAAGATTGACACGGATTGCAAACAACGAATTTGAAAAGTTTAGCTAAGCTTTTCAAACGTGACTGAGCCCCTTTAAGCGCAAAAGCTAATTTGTAAACGTATATTTTTTACGAACATTCTAAGAAGGAAGCTCAAATATAACTGCGTAAACATTTGCAATCGCGTACTCGTCCATCGCGTAAACAAACTCCGCCGTGCGACTGATTCGAGTATTTCCCTTGGCCTGATTAACAAAGTACACAGTATTTACATTTCCGTTCACTGGTTCAGGTTCACTCTTATGAATCTTTCCTTCAGAGTACTCTAATAATATCCGACCGGATACGGCTGATCTTTTTTGTCGCAATTGGAACTAAATCAACAAATGCAATCAAATACAACCCGGGAATTACAGCTGTTTTAGGCGATCGTGCTCATGAACGTATAAAATAAACAAGCTCCTCGTGAGCCCGAACGAACGTTTAAATAAGATGGATCATGTGTACTTAAGACATCCGCGTTCGAGTGTCGATCGATACCCTCGATGGACATCTCGATCGACCCTCGATCGATACTCGATCGACATCTCTATCGATACTCCATTGAGACTCGATCGACATATCGGTCGGTAGTCGGTCCCAGTCGACTAATTTTCGCAGACACGCCGTCGAGTGTCGATCGATACTAGTGGTGATCACACGCTCACTGTCGGTCGACACTAAGCCGACGTATCGATCGCTACCTTATGGTCGACTGTCGGTAGCATGTCGGTCGCCTGGCGGTGATATATCGGTGTAGTAAATCATAAGAATACTACAGTATCTTGCCCTAAACACATGTTGCTCTGTTATCAGGACTGTTTCGGAACTTTTTCGGAAGTTTTTGCGACATCTTCTGACGATCTTCCGGACAAGTCATTAGCGTATTTCGGAAATCATCTGCCATTAATTCAAATCCAAATCTTGCACCATTAATGGTGTCTACGCATTTTTGTCCTGTTTAAGTATTACTCAAGTACTGGTCAAATGTGGTTCATGATGATTTCAAAAATTGAGGATGATGGAGAGAAACATTTACGGGGGTTAGAAAGCTATAAAAAGTGTTATTCATTCGTAAGGTTGCAAACCAACAAAAGTCAGCCGAGCGTCGGTAGAGTGTCGGCCGAGTGTCGACAATCTATCGACTGACTAGCGGTCGTGCTTAGGATACTATCGACCGACATATCAGTTGGTGGACAGTCGACCGACTGTCGACCGCCATGCCGATCGAGTGTCGATCGTTAGTCGACCTAGTCTCGATCGAGTATCGATCGACATCTCGATGGAGTATCGATCGACTCTCGATCGAGAGTATCGATCGACACTCGATCGCGAATGTCTTTAGTACATAACGGATCATGTGTTCTTAAGACATCCGCGATCGAGTGTCGATCGATACCCTCGATGGACATCTCGATCGACCCTCGATCGATACTCGATCGACATCTCTATCGATACTCCATCGAGACTCGATCGACATATCGGTCGGTAGTCCATCATACTCGAAAGGACTATTCAATATAATACTACTCAGCCTCAAAATTCCACGGCGAAAGAATCCAACGCTATCTCCGAGATCCAGGGCACATTGAAAGAAAGACCAAAGTCTACATTGCCTGCTCACGTGCTCACATGTTTGTCACATGTATTGTCACAAGTCTCACTTATGATCTGATGATACCAGTTTACTGGCCGTGACCATAGTTAATAACTTTGCCGTGACATGCCCCTGCAAAAATTAAGCGGGTGGCCATTTTTGTGCCCTTTACAGGAATTTGGGTTTTCCAGACTACAACTTATACAGGGCAACAAACTCCATAGTCACGCAACAAAATTAGGCTTGCGTTCCACTTCGTCGAACGCAAAGAGCTAATGGCACTGGCACTTGTCCGAGAATGGATGGCGACAAAATTCTACCAATACATGTTATTAAAAGCATTCAGATATTTGCTAACTGAAGTTAACTGAAGTTGTACCTTTAAGCTTAAAAGATCTTGACCGACTGTCGATCGATACTCGGTCGAATATCGACCGATACTTGACCGACAGTTGACCGATATATAACCGATAGTTGACCGATATACCACTGACAGTATCGCGGTCGAAATGTCCACCGACACCATGAGTATCATTAAGTGGACTATCGGTCGATACATCGGTCGATTCTCGATCGAGTATCGACCGATACTCGGTCGAGTGTTGACCGATGTATCGACCGACATATCGACCGATGTATCGGTCGATATGTCGGTCGAGGGCCCCCATAAGATACATGATCCGGTGTTGCACGTGGCCAGCAATTGTTCCGATAATGTTTTGCTATGATAAATGTATTTTTTTTTTCATTGTAGATATTTACAAGTGCCGCCCTTACTAATACTGTAACAAAGCATTTCCTAAAGCGGAACATCACTGCACGCTTCTTGCGTTTTTGGCCTAAAGAGTGGTTTGGAAGGCGACACATGAGGGTTGAAGTGTATGGATGCATAGGTTAGCATTAAGAATCACTGGTCATCTCCTGCTCTTACGTGAACCATGGCCACTATTAAGAGTCATTGTCAGAGAAAACCGGGCAAGGCCAAAAGATCGGGGTCAACCGATTTCCTTTATTTTTTCACCATTTAAAACCAAGCTGGTAAGATTAACTTTGGTGACATTAACAAGATTTCCCGCCGTTTCACTCCCGAGATTGACCACCCCCCTAGTTTTCGGCCGAGGGAAGCCCTAAAAACCACCAAAAACAATGCCAATTTTTCGGGTCTAAAACAATTTTCCTCTAAGGAATTAGTGCACAGATTTTTTTCTGAAGTTGAAGTACCCAAAAATGAACGTTTTTGAATGCATAAAATCAACTTTTTAGTGTAACGGTAGTTTTGCACAAGGGTTTAAATACAGGTATGTTGCGTAACTGTTACAGGACAGCGATTTTGGGCGATTTTTGAAGTGCGTTTTCTTGAAAGTGCGGCTGTTTATTTTTTATTTAATTACAGATTTGAACAGTCTATATCAAAAACAAGAGTTTATTGATTGGCACAAGAAACTCTTTTCATGCGAATTTTGTTGGAAAATGTCAAAGATCGCTTTTACGGCTAACTGCTCGCTTAAGTTGATTTAGCGGCAGTACTGCATTATAGAGGTGCTTATCCATTTTAAATAATATTTCATATTCCACTTAGGTTTAAATAAAGCGAAAATAACTATAAAATACTCTTGCTTCGACGTAGGGGTTATACAAGACTGCCATAATGCACGCAAAGGTCTCAATTACTTGGTGCTTTGATGATTATCGTCAGGCCTATACGAGTTAGCCAACAGGACGATGTATGTGCGGTCCTATCTAGTGATAAAAAACATCACGACTTTTGTATTACATGCAAGTGAACTTCTTGAAGTTTTTGCCTTATCTGCAAAGTTCGTTAAATACCCTGCGAGGAGAAACTACATTTCCGCTGTGTGAGCTGTCGTGCGAAAGGTAGCCTCTGCCGACAACCGTTCAATTTTCTCTCGCCCATGCGCGAAATTCGTCACGCGATTCGCAAGCAAAATTAATCGTCAGGTCTGTCTTCAAATGGCGTGATTTTCACGGGAATAAAAAAAGAATGGGGCAACTGTGATCTGCTACGCAAGAGTCGCGCTCAGTGCTCTAAACCGGTCAAAAATAGAAAAACCCCGCTTTTTTTATTTATTCTTCCAGATTTCTGGACGGATTTGAACGCTTGTTGGCAGAGGCTACTTTTCGCACGACAGCTTACACAGCGAAAATGTAGCCTCTGCTTGCAAGATATTTGTTACATCGATCACTACCCACAAAACCCAACAATGTATTTTGTAAAATGAGAGAGAAGAATACGTAGTGCAAAATCCAGTAATTTCCGACATGAGCACAACTTCGCGTAGGCATCAAGTGGTTCAGTAAAAGTACGTTTTCTTGAGTTGCTGCCATTTGTTTGCAGACTTAAGGAGGCTCGAAAGGGTTTTTCGTTGCTGCAGTGTTTGTGAAACGATGAAAGATTGCAAATAAGGATATTTAATGGTGTGGGCAAACTATACGTCTCCATACACCTCTGTTGTTGGGCTATACTTTAACGGTACTTGTGACGTCATATCAGTTACCATGGCAACGCACAAGGTCCACAAAAGCGTCCTCTCAATTTCAGTTTTTGTAAATTATCTAAAAAACTAATTCGGTGACCTACCATTTTTATTTCTTTGTAGGAAAGTTCCCTAAATTCTTTAACTTTAATTTCAGACAGTAAGGACAAAAATTATCTAGTAGAATTAAATATATTTAAAGAAAACGCGTTTTATGGCTTACAGAAAATTCCACTAGATAATTTTCCCCGAAACTTTTATATCTGAAGTGCCATCGTGAATGGTGCGTGCATGCAAAAAATCAAGATAGGTCACCGAGCAAACTTTCGAGCTAAAAACAAATGTTTTCCGCAGATTTTATTTCCGGTTCGCGCGATTTTGCGCAGCATTAACTTCCGGTGTGCTGATTTTAATACTGATTCAGCTGACGCGTGCATCTTAGTTATGGCGTGTGTAGATTGCGCGCGCGCGTGCACCTAAAAAACCCTTTCGAGCCTCCTTAATGCCCTGCATACTTCCCTCAACTGTGATAACTTCAGCGTACTGAGCTTTCCAGCACGCGAAAGTTCACAAACGTTTACAGCTTGTATTTGAATAGGGTGACCGATAGTTTGCTCAATGTCTCTGTAAACCTCTTGGCGTATCGCTTGAATGTGGTCTTCTGATTCAAGGGCTGTGAGGTCTTCATCCGTTACTTCTTGTCCCTCCTCCTGGCTCTCTATTTCATCGGCTTTTTTCTGTCACCCCGCGTTTTCAATTTTATTCCTGCAATGCGTTGAGGCTGTTAATCTAAATAAAAACAAATGAAATTGTTTCAATTAACTTCGTGTTTTTTTTTTGCAGATATTTACTGGAAATTCACAAAGCAATCAAATTGTCCGTCATACGCTTCTGAAGAGAATAGTTTCTCAGCAGTTAAGATTTTTACCAGTTACTTGGTCTGGATGGACTTGTATGCGAGTTGAGATTTTTTGGATGCAGAGGTTAGGCACTGTTAATGACTTCTTTGAAAACAATGCGTGAAATTAACTTATGCATCATAGTCATGTTCTGTTGATAAGAATATGGTTGTGTGGCTACGTAGCATGTAACCAAAATTGCTATCGTTATTGTCATCATCATTATCATCAACAACATCATCATCATCAGCCTCGTTCGTTTGTAGTAACTGCAATGTTGCTGTTTAATGTTTTTTTTATTGCTGCTGTTATTGCCTGTTGGTGTTGTGATCGCTATTATATATTTCTATTATCATTTACCTTTTTCTTCTATTTCCCCCTTCAGCTTGTTCCACTGCTCTTGGCATGGAAGATAATCACATCCCCTACCAATCAGTCCTAAGTACTTCTTCTCATGATGACCATTACCCTTACAGAGGTCGACTTTTCTCATCAACATACCAGTGGATGGCAGCCCACCACAGATCGAAACGCGTTCTCTGCAGATCGCGGTTGGTAAAACTGATCATGTGATCACCGCTGTGGCAACTCAAGGACACAAGACCTACAAAATGGCTGTAGTGAAATTCCAGTTGTCATTTTCTGTTAATAGTTTGCAATGGTTCCATTACAGAGAGGATAGTGACGTCAAGGTAAATATGTAATTCAGAGCACTCGATTTGGACGGTTCATGGACAGGCATTACCCGGAAATGTTTTGATCGCAGTTAATTGACTTTATAATGTGCAGTCGTTTCTCTCTGTGAGGTTGTCGTTACTTCATGTCTTCTAGAGAGAATTGTAATCAATAAAACAGTTTCAAAGAGTGTTCAAAGAATTCGATTTTGGCCCACACCGACAACGATCTGCAATCTCCAGTTTTCCTCTTTTTCAACTTTTCGATGTTTTACCGTAAACCAGAAGGCTAGTTGGCCGCATATTGTTTACCCATTGTAAAACGAGAGATTAACTTCCACCAAGGTGTTGCGGACCATGTATCTTATGGGGGCCCTCGACCGACATGTCGACCGATACATCGGTCGATACTCGACCGAGTACAGGTCGATATATCGGTGGAGTACCGACCGATATATCGACCGATACTCCTATCGGTCGATATACTGGCGATTCACCGATACTTGACCGATACTTGACTGATACTTGACCGATACTTGACCGATACTTGGACCGATACTTAACCGATACTTGACCGATGCTTGACCGATACTTTACATCGGTCGACACTCCACCGACACGCGAACCGGTATCGGTCGATATGTCGATAGTATCGGTCGATATATCGGTAGATAGTATCTAGTATCGGTCGATATATCGGTCGATACATCAAAACAATATATCGACGGATATTTCGGTCGGCCGACAGATGTTTTGGTAGATATGTATAGGTCCATACAATTTCGCGAATTACACGCCAACACCATATCCGGATTTTATCCTATACAACGTAACTTCCAGCATTCCTGAGACTTGAAATGTACATTATCTTTTCGTAACTAGACAATCAGTCAATTGGTTGAAAGTGAAACAACAAAGTATAAGACAATTTTATCATATTATTTTTATGAAGAGTTGAACAAATAACAAGAAAATACTGCTCAAAGAGGGGGTTGCAATCCCCTCAACCCCTTGGCCTGGATCCGCCTCTGCAATATCTTCTCATTGTAACCTCTGTAGCGTTATTTTGACTATCAAGAAACTCTTTAGCTATTGCCTAACGCTTGCTGTTATTGTTGTTGTGAAAACGTTTAACTTCAGAAAATTTTTTTACTCAACTAAATATTTCACCTACTTCAGTGAAACTGGTGAAATCTACATCGATTAATTCTAAAGGATTAAAAAACAATCGCCACTGAGTGCGCTGTTATGTTGGTCGATACTCAGGCCTTCTAGTTACTAGAGAACGTCGTAATATAGGGTGGGCGCTTAAATCAACTAAGCGGACTACCAGGATGGAAGAGAAAGTAAAATCCTTTCTTGTTCAGAAATTTAACCAAGGAGTAGCGGGAGGGCAAAAGGCTGATCCAATTCAGGTGGCTCGAGAGATGAAGAGTATTAGAGATAGCAGTGGAAAGTTACAATTCACACCAGACGAATGGAGAACCGCTCATCAAATTAGTAGCTTTTTCGCAAGGATGTCAGCGTTGCAGCGCCAAAGACAAGCCGATGAAATAGAGAGCCAGGAGGAGGGACAAGAAGTAACGGATGAAGACCTCACAGCCCTTGAATCAGAAGACCACATTCAAGCGATACGCCAAGAGGTTTACAGAGACATTGAGCAAACTATCGGTCACCCTATTCAAATACAAGCTGTAAACGTTTGTGAACTTTCGCGTGCTGGAAAGCTCAGTACGCTGAAGTTATCACAGTTGAGGGAAGTATGCAGGGCATTAAGGAGGCTCGAAAGGGTTTTTTAGGTGCACGCGCGCGCGCAATCTACACACGCCATAACTAAGATGCACGCGTCAGCTGAATCAGTATTAAAATCAGCACACCGGAAGTTAATGCTGCGCAAAATCGCGCGAACCGGAAATAAAATCTGCGGAAAACATTTGTTTTTAGCTCGAAAGTTTGCTCGGTGACCTATCTTGATTTTTTGCATGCACGCACCATTCACGATGGCACTTCAGATATAAAAGTTTCGGGGAAAATTATCTAGTGGAATTTTCTGTAAGCCATAAAACGCGTTTTCTTTAAATATATTTAATTCTACTAGATAATTTTTGTCCTTACTGTCTGAAATTAAAGTTAAAGAATTTAGGGAACTTTCCTACAAAGAAATAAAAATGGTAGGTCACCGAATTAGTTTTTTAGATAATTTACAAAAACTGAAATTGAGAGGACGCTTTTGTGGACCTTGTGCGTTGCCATGGTAACTGATATGACGTCACAAGTACCGTTAAAGTATAGCCCAACAACAGAGGTGTATGGAGACGTATAGTTTGCCCACACCATTAAATATCCTTATTTGCAATCTTTCATCGTTTCACAAACACTGCAGCAACGAAAAACCCTTTCGAGCCTCCTTAAGTCTGCAAACAAATGGCAGCAACTCAAGAAAACGTACTTTTACTGAACCACTTGATGCCTACGCGAAGTTGTGCTCATGTCGGAAATTACTGGATTTTGCACTACGTATTCTTCTCTCTCATTTTACAAAATACATTGTTGGGTTTTGTGGGTAGTGATCGATGTAACAAATATCTTGCAAGCAGAGGCTACATTTTCGCTGTGTAAGCTGTCGTGCGAAAAGTAGCCTCTGCCAACAAGCGTTCAAATCCGTCCAGAAATCTGGAAGAATAAATAAAAAAAGCGGGGTTTTTCTATTTTTGACCGGTTTTAGAGCACTGAGCGCGACTCTTGCGTAGCAGATCACAGTTGCCCCATTCTTTTTTTATTCCCGTGAAAATCACGCCATTTGAAGACAGACCTGACGATTAATTTTGCTTGCGAATCGCGTGACGAATTTCGCGCATGGGCGAGAGAAAATTGAACGGTTGTCGGCAGAGGCTACCTTTCGCACGACAGCTCACACAGCGGAAATGTAGTTTCTCCTCGCAGGGTATTTAACGAACTTTGCAGATAAGGCAAAAACTTCAAGAAGTTCACTTGCATGTAATACAAAAGTCGTGATGTTTTTTATCACTAGATAGGACCGCACATACATCGTCCTGTTGGCTAACTCGTATAGGCCTGACGATAATCATCAAAGCACCAAGTAATTGAGACCTTTGCGTGCATTATGGCAGTCTTGTATAACCCCTACGTCGAAGCAAGAGTATTTTATAGTTATTTTCGCTTTATTTAAACCTAAGTGGAATATGAAATATTATTTAAAATGGATAAGCACCTCTATAATGCAGTACTGCCGCTAAATCAACTTAAGCGAGCAGTTAGCCGTAAAAGCGATCTTTGACATTTTCCAACAAAATTCGCATGAAAAGAGTTTCTTGTGCCAATCAATAAACTCTTGTTTTTGATATAGACTGTTCAAATCTGTAATTAAATAAAAAATAAACAGCCGCACTTTCAAGAAAACGCACTTCAAAAATCGCCCAAAATCGCTGTCCTGTAACAGTTACGCAACATACCTGTATTTAAACCCTTGTGCAAAACTACCGTTACACTAAAAAGTTGATTTTATGCATTCAAAACGTTCATTTTTGGGTACTTCAACTTCAGAAAAAAATCTGTGCACTAATTCCTTAGAGGAAAATTGTTTTAGACCCGAAAAATTGGCATTGTTTTTGGTGGTTTTTAGGGCTTCCCTCGGCCGAAAACTAGGGGGGTGGTCAATCTCGGGAGTGAAACGGCGGGAAATCTTGTTAATGTCACCAAAGTTAATCTTACCAGCTTGGTTTTTAAATGGTGAAAAAATAAAGGAAATCGGTTGACCCCGATCTTTTGGCCTTGCCCGGTTTTCTCTGACAATGACTCTTAATAGTGGGCCATGGTTCACGTAAGAGCAGGAGATGACCAGTGATTCTTAATGCTAACCTATGCATCCATACACTTCAACCCTCATGTGTCGCCTTCCAAACCACTCTTTAGGCCAAAAACGCAAGAAGCGTGCAGTGATGTTCCGCTTTAGGAAATGCTTTGTTACAGTATTAGTAAGGGCGGCACTTGTAAATATCTACAATGAAAAAAAAAATACATTTATCATAGCAAAACATTATCGGAACAATTGCTGGCCACGTGCAACACCGGATCATGTATCTTATGGGGGCCCTCGACCGACATATCGACCGATACATCGGTCGATATGTCGGTCGATACATCGGTCAACACTCGACCGAGTATCGGTCGATACTCGATCGAGAATCGACCGATGTATCGACCGATAGTCCACTTAATGATACTCATGGTGTCGGTGGACATTTCGACCGCGATACTGTCAGTGGTATATCGGTCAACTATCGGTTATATATCGGTCAACTGTCGGTCAAGTATCGGTCGATATTCGACCGAGTATCGATCGACAGTCGGTCAAGATCTTTTAAGCTTAAAGGTACAACTTCAGTTAACTTCAGTTAGCAAATATCTGAATGCTTTTAATAACATGTATTGGTAGAATTTTGTCGCCATCCATTCTCGGACAAGTGCCAGTGCCATTAGCTCTTTGCGTTCGACGAAGTGGAACGCAAGCCTAATTTTGTTGCGTGACTATGGAGTTTGTTGCCCTGTATAAGTTGTAGTCTGGAAAACCCAAATTCCTGTAAAGGGCACAAAAATGGCCACCCCGCTTAATTTTTGCAGGGGCATGTCACGGCAAAGTTATTAACTATGGTCACGGCCAGTAAACTGGTATCATCAGATCATAAGTGAGACTTGTGACAATACATGTGACAAACATGTGAGCACGTGAGCAGGCAATGTAGACTTTGGTCTTTCTTTCAATGTGCCCTGGATCTCGGAGATAGCGTTGGATTCTTTCGCCGTGGAATTTTGAGGCTGAGTAGTATTATATTGAATAGTCCTTTCGAGTATGATGGACTACCGACCGATATGTCGATCGAGTCTCGATGGAGTATCGATAGAGATGTCGATCGAGTATCGATCGAGGGTCGATCGAGATGTCCATCGAGGGTATCGATCGACACTCGATCGCGGATGTCTTAAGAACACATGATCCGTTATGTACTAAAGACATTCGCGATCGAGTGTCGATCGATACTCTCGATCGAGAGTCCGATCGATACTCCATCGAGATGTCGATCGATACTCGATCGAGACTAGGTCGACTAACGATCGACACTCGATCGGCATGGCGGTCGACAGTCGGTCGACTGTCCACCAACTGATATGTCGGTCGATAGTATCCTAAGCACGACCGCTAGTCAGTCGATAGATTGTCGACACTCGGCCGACACTCTACCGACGCTCGGCTGACTTTTGTTGGTTTGCAACCTTACGAATGAATAACACTTTTTATAGCTTTCTAACCCCCGTAAATGTTTCTCTCCATCATCCTCAATTTTTGAAATCATCATGAACCACATTTGACCAGTACTTGAGTAATACTTAAACAGGACAAAAATGCGTAGACACCATTAATGGTGCAAGATTTGGATTTGAATTAATGGCAGATGATTTCCGAAATACGCTAATGACTTGTCCGGAAGATCGTCAGAAGATGTCGCAAAAACTTCCGAAAAAGTTCCGAAACAGTCCTGATAACAGAGCAACATGTGTTTAGGGCAAGATACTGTAGTATTCTTATGATTTACTACACCGATATATCACCGCCAGGCGACCGACATGCTACCGACAGTCGACCATAAGGTAGCGATCGATACGTCGGCTTAGTGTCGACCGACAGTGAGCGTGTGATCACCACTAGTATCGATCGACACTCGACGGCGTGTCTGCGAAAATTAGTCGACTGGGACCGACTACCGACCGATATGTCGATCGAGTCTCAATGGAGTATCGATAGAGATGTCGATCGAGTATCGATCGAGGGTCGATCGAGATGTCCATCGAGGGTATCGATCGACACTCGAACGCGGATGTCTTAAGTACACATGATCCATCTTATTTAAACGTTCGTTCGGGCTCACGAGGAGCTTGTTTATTTTATACGTTCATGAGCACGATCGCCTAAAACAGCTGTAATTCCCGGGTTGTATTTGATTGCATTTGTTGATTTAGTTCCAATTGCGACAAAAAAGATCAGCCGTATCCGGTCGGATATTATTAGAGTACTCTGAAGGAAAGATTCATAAGAGTGAACCTGAACCAGTGAACGGAAATGTAAATACTGTGTACTTTGTTAATCAGGCCAAGGGAAATACTCGAATCAGTCGCACGGCGGAGTTTGTTTACGCGATGGACGAGTACGCGATTGCAAATGTTTACGCAGTTATATTTGAGCTTCCTTCTTAGAATGTTCGTAAAAAATATACGTTTACAAATTAGCTTTTGCGCTTAAAGGGGCTCAGTCACGTTTGAAAAGCTTAGCTAAACTTTTCAAATTCGTTGTTTGCAATCCGTGTCAATCTTCTCCATCCTTAACCATCCTTGTTTCTTTATGGTTTATTATTATCTCTTTGATGTTTTTCTATCTTTATAATGTGCTATTTTTAGGTTTCCTTCAATTTAACGGTTATTTTTTCGATGTTCAAAATAACTCAAAATACCGTGACTGAGTCCCTTTAAACATTACAAGTCAATGTGACAATATTTAGCACGAAATTTCAAAGCTGATGTAAATAGTTTTTAGTCCTATTAAACTTGGGAGTCTACGGAAACTGGCGCCGTCACGCAACGTAGTCTTTATCAGACTGACATGGATTTTGTCACTGAAATATTTTTCTGTATAAAAACCCCGGTTGTTGAAAAAGTTGGTTTTTAGAGGTTGAAAGTCAGCTAGGGAAATCATTTGGCTAAATTGCAGATCACCCAGCCCAGTCATTTGCATCTCATTGAATAAGAATAGCAGCTATTGTTCTTCAAAGCACACCGACACATATAAATGGCTGGGCCGGGTATTCTGCAATCACTCCAATCATTCAAGGTATCTGTATAAACCACGGCGTTTATACGGCGTCGAACGCACTCTCATAATCTTTGATTACTACTAGTTCTAGTTCTCTACATACTCGGTGGAGCAACGGCCTGAGTATCGACCAACATAACAGCGCACTCAGTGGCGATTGTTTTTTTAATCCTTTAGAATTAATCGATGTAGATTTCACCAGTTTCACTGAAGTAGGTGAAATATTTAGTTGAGTAAAAAAATTTTCTGAAGTTAAACGTTTTCAACAACAACAATAACAGCAAGCGTTAGGCAATAGCTAAAGAGTTTCTTGATAGTCAAAATAACGCTACAGAGGTTACAATGAGAAGATATTGCAGAGGCGGATCCAGGCCAAGGGGTTGAGGGGATTGCAACCCCCTCTTTGAGCAGTATTTTCTTGTTATTTGTTCAACTCTTCATAAAAATAATATGATAAAATTGTCTTATACTTTGTTGTTTCACTTTCACCAATTGACTGATTGTCTAGTTACGAAAAGATAATGTACATTTCAAGTCTCAGGAATGCTGGAAGTTACGTTGTATAGGATAAAATCCGGATATGGTGTTGGCGTGTATTCGCGAAATTGTATGGACCTATACATATCTACCAAAACATCTGTCGGCCGACCGAAATATCCGTCGATATATTGTTTGATGTATCGACCGATATATCGACCGATACTAGATACTATCTACCGATATATCGACCGATACTATCGACATATCGACCGATACCGGTCGCGTGTCGGTGGAGTGTCGACCGATGTAAAGTATCGGTCAAGCATCGGTCAAGTATCGGTTAAGTATCGGTCAAGTATCGGTCAAGTATCGGTCAAGTATCAGTCAAGTATCGGTCAAGTATCGGTGAATCGCCAAGTATATCGACCGATAGGAGTATCGGTCGATATATCGGTCGGTACTCCACCGATATATCGACCTGTACTCGGTCGAGTATCGACCGATGTATCGGTCGACATGTCGGTCGAGGGCCCCCATAAGATACATGGTCCGCAACACCTTGGTGGAAGTTAATCTCTCGTTTTACAATGGGTAAACAATATGCGGCCAACTAGCCTTCTGGTTTACGGTAAAACATCGAAAAGTTGAAAAAGAGGAAAACTGGAGATTGCAGATCGTTGTCGGTGTGGGCCAAAATCGAATTCTTTGAACACTCTTTGAAACTGTTTTATTGATTACAATTCTCTCTAGAAGACATGAAGTAACGACAACCTCACAGAGAGAAACGACTGCACATTATAAAGTCAATTAACTGCGATCAAAACATTTCCGGGTAATGCCTGTCCATGAACCGTCCAAATCGAGTGCTGAATTACATATTTACCTTGACGTCACTATCCTCTCTGTAATGGAACCATTGCAAACTATTAACAGAAAATGACAACTGGAATTTCACTACAGCCATTTTGTAGGTCTTGTGTCCTTGAGTTGCCACAGCGGTGATCACATGATCAGTTTTACCAACCGCGATCTGCAGAAACGCGTTTCGATCTGTGGTGGCTGCCATCCACTGGTATGTTGATGAGAAAAGTCGACCTCTGTAAGGGTAATGGTCATCATGAGAAGAAGTACTTAGGACTGATTGGTAGGGGATGTGATTATCTTCCATGCCAAGAGCAGTGGAACAAGCTGAAGGGGGAAATAGAAGAAAAAGGTAAATGATAATAGAAATATATAATAGCGATCACAACACCAACAGCAATAACAGCAGCAATAAAAAAAACATTAACAGCAACATTGCAGTTACTACAAACGAACGAGGCTGATGATGATGATGTTGTTGATGATAATGATGATGACAATAACGATAGCAATTTTGGTTACATGCTACGTAGCCACACAACCATATTCTTATCAACAGAACATGACTATGATGCATAAGTTAATTCACGCATTGTTTTCAAAGAAGTCATTAACAGTGCCTAACCTCTGCATCCAAAAATCTCAACTCGCATACAAGTCCATCCAGACCAAGTAACTGGTAAAAATCTTAACTGCTGAGAAACTATTCTCTTCAGAAGCGTATGACGGACAATTTGATTGCTTTGTGAATTTCCAGTAAATATCTGCAAAAAAAAACACGAAGTTAATTGAAACAATTTCATTTGTTTTATTTAGATTAACAGCCTCAACGCATTGCAG
>JAHPZR010043683.1:0-29544 GCA_019787425.1 Platygyra sinensis
GGATGAACCAAAAGAATGTTTGTTATTTACCTCTGAGCCTAAATTTCTTTTTAATAATACTTGTGGCCAAGTTTGAAAGGAGCCAAAATTTGCAAACTTCCAGACCTTGTAAACCTGTGTTAACTGCTGCCTCGCTTAAGTGGAAGGTGGGTGCCTGGGATATCCAGGGGCTTCCACTGTGGCCAGCCAACCCCTAGATAAAATACCGCTCCCATGGCTGGCAAATCCCCACAACCCAGCCATGAGCCCCCATTCCAGGCACCCATCAACACTGAATGAATAAGTGGAGGAAAGAAAGAGGGAGGGTGGGGTGGGGGAAAATGGGCAACCATTGCTAGAAAGCCCTAAAATGTTAGAGACTCAAAACCCAGCAGCGCGAGCTGCTTGAAGACACAAACCACCACTTTGTACACAATTTAAGCAAACACTGTGAAACGAAGCTGAAACGAGCCATGTGGGCCTGCACTTGAATACATAACTGCTGACCAAGAAAAAGTGCCCGTAAGCTTGTGGCGGTTAACTTTGTTAAATATCATTTAACTAAATAAAAATGATTGCTTGATTGCTGATATACGTCTTTGCAAAATGTTCATTTTTTAAACAATATTGAGAATAATAGTACCTGTATATTTTGGCACATCAGGAGTGTAGTAAGTGGAAGCAGCGGTCACACAAGAGATGTTTCACCATTACAACTTTGGGATATTGACAGGTATGTGGGCTGGTTATGTCTAGACAATTGAGGGTCTTTGTACAAAAAGGTCGTATATCGCTTTTTAGACCGATTTACAGTTTTACAGGATCGAGCTAATTTTTGGCAGATTGACTTGTTTTGACATGAAATGCATCGCTCCGTAATTGTTTTGGTCGATTTGCACTTTGTTCTCCAGAAATAATGTGTGGAAAAAAACCTCAGTTTTGCGTGAAGCGGCATCTTTATGAGCAAATCTTTCGAAGGCGGATTTTGACACGACGCGAACTTAAATGATTACTTATAGCAGCTTCGATAGCACATTTATTTTTAAATAGATGTTTTGGTTTGTGAGATAAGTAGAGAAACAGACCAAAAAAAAATGACCGACCTTGTATCGAACCGGTGTCAAGACAAAACAAATCCACATCCACTCCGTTCAGCGCCTTTATCGCTTTCGTTAACGAAGCAGCAGTAACTGATTTGTAACTAAGGGAAACAAAAATTTTCTTTTGTCTTTCGTTGAACAAAAGGTCTCCAGAGAAAAACTGAGTTTTTTTGCATAACGGCGATTTCTGCAGAACGAAGCTCAAATCGACCAATTAAGACAATTATGGAATGATGCATTTACCGTCAAAGGAAGTCAGTCTGCCAAAAATTAGCTCGATCCTGCAAAAAAAGAAAATCGGCCCAAAAACTGATATTAATATGTTCTTCTTGCACGAAGGCCTTTAATTATTACTCCAGGGACGCCATGCACATCCTTTGGGAGCAGTTGTCTTTAAGGTGGCCGAACACAGTTTTCAAGTGCCTATGCCTAATTCACCATAACTTTAAAACTATTTATGCTTTGGTGCCCATTTTTTGCAAGAGTCAAGGTTAACCAAAGAAATATTTATCCTGGCATTTTGACTAGGGTGTGTGCTGTTACCATGGCAACGGAGCTGGTTAAAAACAAGGCTTAAATAATGGTTTTTGTTTATTTTAAAAAAATCCAGTCGTTAGATTGTTTTCATATGTTGCACACTAAGAATTGACATTAAATCCCTTCTGTCAACACGGTTCTAGTGAAATTTTGACTTAGGCAATTTTCGCAATTCGCTGTTAATCGTTTTCTGTATTATTAAAAATTCCCTATGTCAAAATTCAGACTTTTTTTGATAGATCATTCACGTGGTCTCTGATCTATTTTTCTGCCAAATTTCTTGAAATTCTAACGACTCGATCGTTAGAAATCGACATGTTTCTGCTAAAGCAATCGGTCTCAATTTTTCGAGCGACTGTGCATGCGTTGCATTTAACTGGGTTCTCTCGGTAACAAACAAAAGCTGAAATTGCTGGGTTCTTAGCATCGTTACCTTTTCTAACATATCTCTGTAATAAAAGACTGAAGCCATCAATACACTGTGTTCAATTATAGAGAAAAATAACACAGATAGTGCGGGTGTTGAGTAAATAAAATGATCGCTCTATTGACGGCATGTTTGTTTTTTGAAATCCTTGTGCACATGCTAAATATTGCATCAGCAAAAGCGCGCACGAAAACTGTGTTCGGCCACCTTAAATTCCCAGGTCAAACATGTTAAATTTATCCCTTTCGTACTAATTATTATTATTATTCTTATTCTTATTCTTATTCTTATTATTATTCTTATTCTTATTCTTATTCTTATTCTTATTCTTATTCTTATTCTTATTCTTATTCTTATTCTTATTCTTATTCTTATTCTTATTCTTATTCTTATTCTTAAGGTATCATGGTAGGTGGATTTTTCGTTTTTTCGCTGTTCAAATTGAGAAGACTGAGAAAATAATTTGCAGAAAGAATGGAGAAAAAAGCTTTTTTACTTTTTACGACAAAGAGAAAAACTATTTTTGAATCTCATGAAATCTCTTACGGCGCGTTGACAGCTCTAATTAAAATTCACCACTAGTTGTCACATGTAATGCGAATTGTGGTGAGATATTTTATTTGCGCATGCGAACCGTTCTCGATCTGGTTGTTTCATCGCAAGTTAAGCTTTCATTCATGTCAAATTTTCTTTACGTCAGGACAAAAACCCGCAAGAAAACTGCTTGCCCATTTTCGTCTCCGAAGAAGCCGAAGAGGCGAAAATCTGGTGGAACCAGTAAGTTCAGCGTTGAGCAAGATCTTTGGCTCCTGATTTGAGCGACTGTGGGTCGCATTGTTTTAAACTTAAAAGAATGGTTGAAGGAACTCGAGGACACAATTCCCGCCAATGAAACTGAAGGTCAAAATACAATAAGGGTCAATAAGTGCTAGTCGCATGAAATTGCTGGAGAATGGACGCGATTCCGAAACTTCCACAGCGAGAGATCGAGTCAAGCACAGATGTAGATGTAGATGATTTAGACCTTGAAATTTCCTCCTTTTGGCTTCACGAGGCATATATTGTTTCAGAAAATGTCTGGAGAACGAAGAAGTCTAAACTCAAACAACCTAATACCAATGCTGCCGACGAAAAAATCACGACAGTTTAACCCTTTCACCACCAAGGGTCTCCCTTTGACGAGTAAAATCGTCTGGCGTTAGTTTAATTTCGCTTCCGTTTCAGAGTTATGGCCTCTTTAGTGGAAGGAAACACCCGTGTTCAGAAAATCAAACTTTAGGAGGGTGTAGAAAAAAAACCAAACCACATCTGGAAAATCGCCGACACCCTTTTTGAGGGTGATGTGTGAGAAAACATTTCCGATGTTAATTGCGCCACTCCGAACCAGTTTAAGCAAAGCAGTGTTTCTGGTTATTTCTTTTCATATCACTGCGACAATAACTTTTTAGAAAATTTCAAACATATGACTGTATTCTATAACTATTAAGCTTTCAGAAAATGTATAGGTTGATGGGGTTTTCTTTCAAAGTGCCAGCGTAAGAGCACTATCAATCCACCTACCATGATACATGTACCTTAATCTTTCTTGCCAAGATGGTATGGTAACCAATCTTGTAATCTGATTGGTTCGAAGCGTGGTCTGGATTTTCCTCTCTCTGACTACGGTCACGGTAACAGCGGAAAACAGCTCAGGTGAAATTGTCATGTTTGTCAATTTTCGTGAGTGAACCAGCAGTAATCATCAAGCTTTTCCCCTTCCACACTTCCATCGACAATTAATCACATAGTCAAGCTTATCGCTATTCACTTTTAAATGGCAAGGAAACTCAGTCACTGTAACTAAATTCAATATTATTATTGTTACTATTAATATGTTCTACTTTAGTTCTGTATTTATCTGATTAGCTCTATCATCAGTTACTAACTTTTTGTTGATATTGCACAATCGAGTGTGAGTTGCCCTTGAAAGGGAAAGCGTTTGTTGACATTTGCCTCAAAATGCTCATTCAGCAAACTAACTGGCCTCTGATTGTCAGAATGCTTTGTAATGGCAGCAACAATGATTCTTTTTTGTATTAAGACTCTTCATGATTGCAGTGTTGATATTGCAGGGCTTTTTCATAATGCGTGTTAATAAACAATTATCAATTGCATGAGGTTTTTGTGATATCCAGAATAATCAAGGTCGAGGTAAGGGTTATCAGCCTAGGCCGAAGGCTGAGGCTGATAAACATTTCCAAGACCTTGATTGTTCTGGAAATCACAAAAACCGTATCTAATAATTGTTTTATTATACATTGAACGAAACAAAATTGAAGTCATGTTTTTCAGTGCTTCTTCACTGACGGCAAGCAACACAAAGCATGCAAACTTGACATGATTACCCTTAGAAATCATGCACCACGGTCATGCATGACATAATCACCGTGACCTTGAGTGTCCTTGACATGATTATTGTATAAGCTGCAGTTATGACATCATGGGCACTGATTTCGAAATTCACTGTACACTTTCAGCCAGTCAGAAAAGAGTTAGAGAGTTCAATGACTGTATTATAACATAAGAACTTACTCATACTTGCAGTGGAAGACTCATCTCAAACTTGGTGTCAGGAGCGATCAGACCAGGAGCAGGAGTTCGTGGAATTAAATGGGAAACGCCATACACACTGCTGTCCTGTGGCTATGACACTAATGTAAGACTGTGGGATACAAGACTTTGTGATCACAGGTACCAGTTACTTGACCTTAACTGAGGCTAGTGGACTGTACATTTACAAAAGCACTACTCAGTCTGGGTGCAAAGAAAACCAGGGCAAGCTGTAACTATGATGTACAACTCCAAGAGTCATCTTCACTAACCACTGCCCTCACCCCAAGCAATAATTTTGTATCTTACAGTATTGCTGTTGTTAATATGAACAGTTCATGTACCATGTGAAAGCATTACTCAGTAGCTTTCATTTAAATCGCCGCACACTAGCTTTCACCCTGCTTTTAAGCTAATGACTGACAGTCACATTTTCCAGGTCCTGCTTAGAAATAATTGAAGGCAGTTCTTGCCCAGGAATAAAACCCTGTCGTGAGTTGTGGCCCATTTGCCAAGCGTTGCTAGCATCAAAGTTTGAAAAGTGAGAACTGCTTTTAGACTTATAAAATTTCTCTTGTGTCATCCTCCATGTTTACCCACGCACGAGGTGTAACAGAACCTTCCCGGCATGCATTTCGATCACGTTCGACAAGACAAGACAAGACAAGACTCATGAAATCACAGTTTAACTAATTACAGAGCATGTTTTTTCCTTTTTTATTCTAACATACTAATGGCCAACAAGAAGCGATCGATTGAAACATAGATCTGTGATCCAGGTTGTGTTGATTTTACTTCAAATCGGCATGATTTGTAGTGTTTTAAACTTCTGGGATCAGGGGCCATGCAGATGTAAGGAGACCTGTACGTTGCGCAGAAGGGTTAATCTGTTAATCTGTCAGCCCTACATTTTTAAGCTTATACGTTGCAGGCAGTTAAAATAAAATAGAGATCCTTGCTGTGATGCTTTAAAGTGAAATCAACATTTTAACCTATTTAAGCCCAAAATCGCCATTTTTGAGCTTATGCGCTGCGTGAAATGGACATTTTTTATCCTTGCTGTCACGCTTTAATCAACATTTTAACCTTCCTAGGCCTGAAATCGACGTTTTTGAAGTTTACGTGCTGCATGAAATGAACAGTTTGCTCGTTTTGAAGGTAAATCAACATCCTTGCTGTCACGCTTTAACATGAAATCAAAATTTTAACCCATTTAGGCCTAAAATTGCCGTCTTTGAGTTTACGCGCTGGGTGAAATGAACAGCTTGCTCGTTTTGAAGTGAAATGAACATCCCTGCCGTCATGCCTTAAAGTGAAATCGCGTAAAGTTCACATTTGGCTGTAATTTGAGTGAAATTAACGTCTTTGCGGTCGCGCGATAACGTGAAATCACAATTTTAATGGTTTTAAAAACCTGAAATCAACATTTTTTAAGGTTACATCTTGATTGTTTTCCTTGGCCCAACTCTGCGCTAACCCTAACATGTCCGGACCTCAACTCTAACCTAATCTGAAGCGCTAACCCTAACAACGAAGCGCTAGCGCTAACCCTAGGCAATAACCCTCACCCTTCAACGCTAACCCTAGTTTCAAGCGTTAACCCTAAACGTTAACTCTAAGCCTAACCTTGTTCCGTAACCCCAATTTCAAGCAGTAACCCTATATGTTAACGCTAAGCCTAACCTTATTCTGTAACCCTACCTTTCAATGCTAACCCAATTAAGTTTCAAGCGGTAACCCTAAACGTTAACTCTAAGCCTAACCTTGTTCCGTAACCCTAGTTTCAAGCGGTAAGCCTAAACGTTAACTCTTAGCCTAACCTTGTTCCGTAACCCTAACCTTCAACACTAACCCTAGTTTTGAGCGGTAACCCTTACTCTAATAAAACTGGGAACTCTTAACCCTAAGGGTTTATGTCCTTGTGGTGGCGTGATAATGTGAAATCAAAATCAGTTTTAACTGTCCGTAAATGACGTGATCTCAACATTGTCTAGCTTGCGCATTGCGTGAAATTAACGTCTTTACAGTCGCACGTTAACGTGAAATCAAAATTTTAATGGTTTTAACCTGAAATCAACATCTTTTAAGGTTACACGTTGCAAAAGATCAATAATTTGCTGGATTTTAAGTGAAATTGCTGTCTTTGTGGTCACTTGCTGACATGGCAACAAATACAGGTTTTTTTGCATACGTGATATCTCGAAAACGAAGCAAACTTCAGGGAAAAAACATGCAGAACATTTGTTTGACACACGGAAACAAAACTGCATGCGAAATTTGGAGCGTTTCTGACAAAGGTCACTTTTGAGTAAAAAACATAACGCCCTTTTTCCACCGTAGCCTTCAATTATTGCTTTGTTTGATTGGTTACACACTTACTTTTTTGATTGACATGCTTAAATCCTAGAACCACACCTATAATAAACAATTCTACATTCATGAAAGTATTTTTTAATTGCTGTCACTGTTTTCCATCAGGGTGTTTTCTTTGGTATCCTCCATACTCTTAAAAAGATAGTTCACTTCATACAGTATCGCACATTTATGTAATACTTTTTAAACCACTGTAATAAAGCTACTCAAGATATTTATTTTAATTTATAACCATTCTTACCATGTGATTCATAGTAATTTTATGGTAATCACTGTAAGTGCATTGCAGTTTTTTTTTGATGATTATATTTTGTCCGAAGACTACAATGTAAACATTGTGAACCATTATTATGCAGTACTGTTTTTAGGTCACCATTGTTTCTATTTGGTGCCATGTGAACCATTGACTTGCTTACTTTCAGTCATATTGATTGTGTGAATGTATGTTTTTAGTGGTTCCTCCTGTGTTTTGAAGTGGGAAGACCCTCATGACTCAGTAGTGTACTGTGTTGATTCTGACAGGAAGTGGATGGTCATCAGTGGAACCAACAGATATGGAGTGGTAAGATACATCATTACATCTCTCAGTTACTATGCACTCTGATTGCTCAGGCTGTGTTCTATGGTCCCCTAAAACTTGATGTTGGTTTGATTTTTTCACCAAAATGTGTTGACCTATTACCAGGTTTTCTTAATGTTTGTGACAATAAATACATAATGCAATTTGTTAAATGAAACATGCTTAAACTAAGCAGCAATTTCAAATTGATAAGTACATCAACCATTTGAAGCCATTCTCTCTGATTTAAAATGGTTTCCTGTTCACCTGTCAGACACACAACAGAGCTATTTAACATATCTTTCTGACCCCCTCTTCTCTATTTATACTTCAAGTTAACAATTGCAGTTGTTCCCCCACTCTGATTTAATTATTGCCTGTACATTTCACCCTTGGGCCATAAATCGAAGCAGAAAGGCTGCAGCTTTCATTACAGACCTCAAACTGGGCTAGTTAGAGGTATTTACATGTTTTATGTCTGGCACCATCAGCAGGCATGACTGAAATCCTGGTTAGCATATGTCTACCTGGGTGGGGGCTACAGTGGATGGATCAATCTTGCTCATCCAGAACACTGCATTGTATATTTGCTGTTTGTTCTTAGTGAAGCAATTTTTTCCACCATTTAAGTAGTTCTTTAATAATTATTATAATAGTAATGCACATGACATCAGCTTGGATTCTTTTTCTGAATTGGTACAGAAGAATAAACTTGTTTACTGGCTTTGAGTTGGGTACTCAACAGGTTAGAGTTTTGCTACTGTCAGTAATAAACTCATTTGTACTGATGGGTTTTTGGCTGATGTTTGTCTTTTATGTCATGTTGCTCTTTTTTGCATTAACTAAAACTGCAGGCTAATTACTGACTGAGTGTTGCACCCTGTCAATGTGGTCCGATATTAGACATTTACATGTGGATTCATTTGAATGACTTTGTTATTAAACCTGGTCGATTCATTATTTCTGTAGACATTATAGTATTTAATTGAATTCTCCATGTTATGTCTTTTCTTAGGTCAGAATATGGGACGAGATTTAAAAAGTGTCTTCGGGTAAGAATACCCTTTTAAGCATTAAATGGTATTCATATTGCAAATAAATTAAATGTACTTGTACTTGTGATATAATGCAGTTTAAAATTGTATTAAGCCTGATGAAAATTCTCAAAAAGCTCAATCAGAAGTAATTTACCACCGACGTTATTTTTAATTTTTTATTAGGAAACCGGGCTAAATTGAATCATTACATACATATGTTTAAGGATTTAAAATGGTTATGATGATTTAATCACACAGAACTTACAGGAATAATATACTTGTCAATTAGTATAAATTGTGTTAATAGTCTAATTCTGACTACACTCACACGAGATATTCAATGTGAAAAGTTTATTTAGGATGAGTCAGTCAGCCATGAGCCGTGGGATTTAATGTAGCCTAATATCTATTGAATTATTCATAATTATGTGTTCCTCACAAAGGTAACTAAAGAGTTCAAGAATTCAGAAAATGTGCTACGCCAGATACGAAAAACCACCAAAAAATCACCCTTTAGATGTGGCCAAAAAATATGTGGAAACGTATTCCTCATCTAATGCAGCAGTACGAGACCCCGAGGAAAGGGCATCCTACAATATACGAGTTGATTCAAAACGAAACGTTATCTGAAAAATAAAAATAAAGCGGGCGAACACTCCGACTGACCGACCTAGAATGACTTAAATCTCCTGCCAAAACCTTAAATAGTCCTAAAGCAACCCGAGATGCACCGCGAGTCTCTCCAACGTGCCGTCAGAATAATAATTTCCGACTAATTCGTCCCTCAAATGTCAGAAATTATATTTTTTGATGCATTAAGAAAGCAAGATAACCCTGTTCAATTTACTCCTTGGGAGCATTATATGTTTAGGATCTATCAGAAGTTAGAGTACTTAGCAGGTGGACAATAACTTTGTACCAAGATTATTCACATTGTTTTGTAAACTTCTGTGCAACTGTTTTAAATATCTTCTCAAAAGAAATCACTTCAAACAATACCAAATGTCTAAAACAAAGTTTGAAGTTCAGATGAAACACTTGAAAGTGCTGGTGAAATGAAACTGATGAAATTTTGCCGCTGTTTGCAGAATTTCTCTGAACTTTGAAATTTATTTCCTTGAGTTTCCATGGGAAATAATTGTTTTGGGTGTTATTTCCAGAAATTGTATATCTTTAGCTTTTTGAAACTGTATATACTTAAAGATTCTGGTACAAGGTTTTTGTCTGTTGATAACTGAAATTGCTCAATTTCCTTATCGGATTTCATCTTGAATTCTCTTTTAGTGGTTGGTGGTTCTTGTTTTTTTTTTCAGATGTATTATGCTGGGAGGAACTCATTCAGTCCTGTGTATTCTCTGTCATTCAACAGAACATCACTCTTTGTTGCATTAGCCAGTGGTGTTCGAATGTTAGACTTCACTGTGTGAATGTGATTAACAGGTGTCAGTGTGTTACAATAAATCTATGATGGATTCACAACTTATTCACTTCTAATGGCTGTCTGCAACTGCATAAAATATCTGATAGTGTGTCCATGCAGCTACAGTCACCTGCCAACAATTGTACAGTGTATTTCAATGCTCTTGGGCTGGGCTGAGATTCTGGTCATGAATACTGATATCTTGACGGCGCTGACCTCTGTGAATGAAGTTTCAGTCAGATCTTATTTGGTACTAACAGCAGCCATGGTCAGATATATAAATATGTTTGAAGTTGTGTAATAGAGTGAAACCTTCCCTAAGAGGTCCTGGGCATTTGTGGACAGTTTTTCTGTGTGCTCTTGTTAATGTAATTCAGTGCAAGTACAATGATGTCAATCTAGAAACATATTGCTGTTACATCAGTTATTTTATTTGTTCTAGGCCAACAGTCTTTGTACGTGTCAATTTTCTTCATAAACAACACAATGCATTAAATTTTTAAGGTTTTAATCTATTTGTTAGCAAAAGTGAAGACACAAAGAACTTGGCAATTCTTCATTGTTTTTTAGTTACTGAAAGAACCCAGTTAAATGCAGTGCATGAGTTGTTAGTTAAAAGAACTTGACTGAATGCTGTGGTGGTGTTCTTGCTCAAAAACCACTTGCTAGAATTTTGTGAAATTTCGCAAGAAAATACTGCAGAAAATGAGAAGTTGAATTATTTTTGAAGAAAGCATCCTGAAATTAATATTTAACAGAGGGAACTTTAAATAATCCTGGTGTCCTTGAACAAAGGATACAAAGTCTAAATATCACAAATATCTCTGTAAAATTAAAACCACTATTACATGTAAAAGAGCATTAACATGACAGCATTCGGTTATATGGTTGTTGCATGGAAATGTTGATGAAAATCTAGAAACTCTGGATTTTCTACAAATGATCAAACCCTAATTTTGTACACCACATCATGTTGCCATGCCATCATCATCATCATCTGAACTATCAGACCACCTGAGACCTCTTTTGCAGCCAATAAAGTTATCATGCAATGGTTTTCCCAGCATTGCAAGATGACCCTAATAGAGGGGGACTTGGGGGTGGAGGGAGGTACCCAATACCACAACATTGCAAGAAAAATTGGCAAATACCAAAGTGCTGTGTCAAAAATTGATGAACTACTGATACTGCAGGTAGATCCCTTTTTAATTATATCCTTTGCTCAAGGTGCTTTACAAGCTAATATATAATATCAAATACTTGCATTATGATTAGATACTTGTATGGAATGCTCTTTACTTACATTACATTACTTACATTACAATGCTGCTCTTGCAATACAATGTTTGCATTACTTACAATGTCATACTAATACTTAATGCATTGAGGATTGTTGAATCATTTTGTACAGTTCCACAAACAATTCTTAACGTGATGTTTACAATTTTGATATATCCAAATTGCTTTATTTACAACATTATGGCACAAGAAAAAAAAATGAAGGCTATCTGGCAAAATATAATGAGCTGTCTGTGTTTGTGTATAATTTTGCCTTAATTTTGTAAATGTGAGGAAAAATAACTCATGCAAAGGTAAAGAAAGCCCCAAAAGTTGCTCACAACCATATTGTGAAACCAGAAAGAGAAAAGTCGAACTAAATTGATTCCTGTAAAACGAAGTAGAAGTATGCAGTGGTTTCTTTGTTATTTTGATCTGTCATCTCTTTTGGATTCTAGCAAACAAAGTGATTTGCCATTAAAAGAGCTCAAACGTTCTAAATAGAGGTCTCTACTATGACTGCACAATATTTGTACAGAGAGATTTTTTTCACTTGAATAAATCTTTGCACCTGTTTTGAAAGCATGGTGTCTTTGCCCCTTTTTAAACCTAATCTTGACTTTTTTACAGGAGGCGTGGTGGCCTCATGGTTCTAAAGTGCGCTCGACTCCGGAGAAAGTGGTCCGGGTTCGAGCCCTGGCCGGGGACATTGTGTTGTGTTCTTGGGCAAGACCCTTTACTCTCACGGTGCCTCTCTCCACACAGGTGTATAAATGGGTACCGGGGAATTTAATGCTTGGGGTAACCCTGCGATGGACTAGCATCCCATCCAGGGAGGAGTAGAAATACTCCCAGTCGCTTCATGCTACAGAAACCGGGATAAGCTCCAGCCTGAATGCAGACTTTACCTTTACCTTGACTTTTTTATAGGCAGCAAAAGTTATGAAATCTGGCCATTATCTGTTCCACGACTGAGCAAGTAAGGGGTATGGGTCTATTCCTAGTTTGATGTCACAAACTTCTTAACATGCATGTTTACAAAGACTTACCACGGTGCAAATAAGTTCTTGACGTCAAACCGGGAATAGACCCATACCCCTTACTTGCTTGGTCATGGAACAGATGATGGCCAGATTTTGTAATGTTTGCAGCCTGTCAAGATTTACTATGATCAAATTTTTACCCTTGATATTTTAGGTGTATCACATAGAATTCCATGAAAGAATCAAAACGCCATTTACCGTTTGCAAATATCTGCATTAGTTCCAGAGATATTTAAGTTTGAAAAATGTGCAAAATATGCAAATGAGATGACTGATGATGTCATACACTCAACCCAATATTATCTCAAGTACATAAATGGAGCTATCTTGGCCAATTTGCAACACAGATCATTGAAACTTGGCAGGCTAATAGTTCTATAGGAAACACACCCATAGCTATAAAACATTATGTTCCCATGGCAACTCACTCTGTCCCAGTCCCCACCCACTTGATTTCAGTATGTTAGTGATTTTCAGCTCGAAAAACGCTAAACAGGGCCACAAACTGGAGCTAACATATATGCCTACGGGATCATACATACAAGGCAACATTTGCAAATATGAAAACAGAACGCTGAAGGAGGCCAGAAATGCCTTTAATATTGGGGAGGTCTGGAACCCAGTATGTTGTCATGGTAACAGAACTGGTATGCTCATATAGTGTTGTACATTTAGTAGAATCTTACTGCAAAGAATCAAACATTTCTGACACAAACTGACCGAGATACCTCTTTTCATCATATCTGAACAAAATCTGGTTGAGTGTATGACGTCATCACTTGACTAATTTGCATATTTTAAAAACTTGAATATCTCTGGAACGAAAAGAGATATTTGAAAATAGTAAACGGCATTTTTCTTCTCATGCAGCCTACTTTTTTATGTTTCAAAATGGCTTAAATAGGAAGGGTGCGATTTTCGTCATAGTACCATTTTAAAAAGGTGCAGTGCGTTTTGAACAGGTGCAAAGACTTATTTAAGCGAAAATAATATTTTGGGGTTAGGTGAACTTTAAGTAGCAAATTTAAAGGTTGTCATATTCTGTTACAACACAAACGAGAAGTCACCCACTGGACTGCCCAAGTTTTCCGAGGGCATGTACTGGGAACGGTACTGTGGTGGAATGAAGACTGGGCTGATTCTGATTTTGGGGTTATATCTTCTAGCCTTATCATAGTTGTTTATGATATGTTCCTCTGTTGACTTTTGGATTAAACATAACTGCGAGTGAATGTAGCCAAGCTGGCGATATTGCATGGCCAAGTGATGCTTGTATTCATCATTTGTAAGCTGTGTGGCCTTGTGGACATAATCCTCAGCTGCCTTGAGGTAGCCTATAAGATCTTTGCGTTGCCTGTCTCCATGACCTTTCTTCACATACAGGTTAAACTTGCAGCATGCAAATTGGAATGCTACATAGGCATCTGTTTGAGTTAAATCACCCATTGCCTCAAACAGCTTGTGAGCATTTTGGACAGCCTCCAACACTTGTCGTCCATCATCACTTCTCTTCTGGCCCAAATCAACTGCTTTTCTAATAGCAGAGTGTAGATCCTCACATGTTGCTCCTTCCTCTACTAGCTGCTTTACTAATGTAACACCAATTGAAATGTCCTCCATTTGTTCAGCAACACACCATTTGCAAAGCTCAGTGATCAGGGGAATGCGTCTCCTAAGCTTGTCAGAGATGAAGCTTTCGTATTTCTGAACATTCGGGTGGGTTGCATCGTTCTCATGCAGCTCAAGCAGTTTACCAATTAACATGTCAGAGCATATGGATTGGTGTTCATCAGAAAGATGTTCATCAAGAAATTTCTTGAGAAGTTGCACTGCATCTTCTTTTTCTCCCTTTGTACAGAGGTTTTTAACATCTTGAAGAATTGAATTGGCTATGTATCTTGGATGGCCAGGAAGACGAACGTGAAAGTGTTCTGAACTGAAGAAAAAGGATGGCTTTGGATTCTTGTTCTGCTTCATGGATTTGAAAATGGTTCTAACTCCTGTGAACCGACCTTCAGCCAATTTCCTGTCTTTAAGGAATTCAGCTATTCTTCTGTTCCTGGATGGCACACATGGTACTTCACTGCCCTCTGTGAAGTGTTCCTCCTTTAGAGTGGGGTTAGGACCGGGATAACTGATGACATCAATGCAGTTTGGCTTGATGTGAATTTTAATTGGATCACAGTGGCAATGCTCATAGCTTCTATGGTAGAAGGCATTCACAACTGCCTCACGAAGTGCTCGCTCTGGATAGGCAACATATTCATGGCGAGCTTCTTCTTTTGTTTTCTTCAAGATGAAAGACAAGATCTCATCAATCTGCTGGTCAATTGGTCCAGTGACAGGCACTTCGTCTGTTACATCGTCATGAGTGTAAAGTGCAATTTCAGTTCTTGCCCCTCGGAAAAATTCATGTGGTTCCTGGTGAAAGAACAGGAGGGCTACATTTCTGGGTACCCACACTGGGTTGAGCATGTCGCCAACTCTTTTATCCCCGATATTTCTTAAAAGGTTTAACCGATTAAGAAGGTAGACGGGACCCTTGTCATCCTGTTCTAGTAATTTGGAGCCAATGCCTTTCAAAAAATGTGTTCACAAGGTTGATGTCTACGTTGTCTTCAGACAGCTGCTTGCCAGTTTCTGTTCAGAAGGTAAAACAACAGTAAAAGATGCACTTAGATAAATAAAGCAGTGAAGACGGTATAGGAAAATAAAGTTACCAGTAACCCAGGATAAGAGAGAATTTTGATTTCAGTTTTGTAACTTTGTGGTTATGTTTTCTGTTTATATTGTTTGTCCTCCTGTCTTGAGTTTGAATAATTACAAATTACACAAAACAAAAGCAGTGAACAAATTTTTATACAAGAAAATACTTCGGTTAACCTTTAATCCTAGATTAGCATTAAAGTGATACTATGACGAAAATTGCATCTTTCCTTTCAAAGCCATTTTAAAACATAAACAAGTATCATGTATGAGAAGAAAAATGCTGTTTACTATTTTGAAATATCTATTTCCGCTCCAGAGATATTGAAGTTTTTCAAATATGCATATTTGCTAAGTGATGATGTTATACACTCAACCAAATTTTGATCAAATATGATGAAAAAAGATATCTCACATACTGGGTTCTAGACCTTCCCAATATTAAAGGCATTTTTGGCCACCTTTGGTGTTCCATTTTCATATTTGCAAATGCTGCCTCATCTGCATGATCCAACAAGCATATGAATATGCTAGCTGAAGTTTGTGGCCTAGTTTAACGTTTTGTGAGCTGAAAGTTACTTACATATTGAAATCAAGTGGGTGGGGACTGGAAAAGAGTGAGTTGACTTCATCATCATCATTTATTTGCCTTTATATTACAACAGCTTAAAAAAATAAAAAATAAAATAAATAATAATAATAACAATAATAATATACAGCAAGTTGTTAGGCGAGGAGACCTCAAGAAAGCGCCAGGCTTATAGGAGAGGCCACCTCGACATCACAATATAAAACAAGATAAGGGCTGCGAAGGAGTGCAGCAGAAACTAACTCGGAAACTATTTTAGTAAAAACTCTAGCACTTTGCTTTTAAACGTAGGAAAGCTTGACAAATTGGTAATAGAGGCAGGAAGACAGTCCCAGACCTTAGGTCCTTGGTAAAGAATAGTGAATTTGTTGATGTTCGTATGACAGGGATGCACACGATAATTACCAGCTGTTCTTGTGTCATATTTATGGACTTGACTGTTTGTCATAAACAGATTGAGGAAAATTGGAGGCAGTAGATTATTGTGGTAGCAGAACATGAATTCAGCAATATCGAGGGTATTGATTTGGAAGGTGTCTAAAATTTTCAGTTTGGTAAAAAGAGGAGCAGTATGTGCTCGATATTCTGAATTTGTAACAGCTTTCACCGCCCACTTTTGTAAAGAATAAATTCTGTTTAAATTAGGTACGAAAGTGGACAACCACGTAGAGTTACAATAAGTAATATATGGATAAATTAATGTACAATACAGCATGAGTTTAGTCTTCCAGGATGAATAGAAACACGTCCTGGATAAAATACCAACTGATTTAGCGATTTGTTTACAAACAAAGTTTATGTGATGTTTCCAGGTAAGGTGTTGGTCTAGATACACTCCAAGAAATTTAGTTACATTACTTTGGGTTAGAGGCTTGGGAACATAATTAGGTGTTTTCTGTAGAACTGTCAGCCCACCAAGTTTCAATGGTCTGCGCTGCAAATTAGCCAAGATAGCTCTATTTATATGCTAAGGGCACGTTCGTTTGGGATCAATCCGGAATAAGAATATTGGAATAACTTGAGTAAGCGTTTGTTTGAGAGCTATTCTCATTCTGGAATACCTGGATTTCCATTCCAGCTATTCTGCTCCCAGGAGTAGAATAGCCAGAATATATTCTTATTCTGGAATATCCCAAATGAACGCGCCCTAAATATAAAACTGGGTTGAGTGTATGATGTCATCAGTAATCTCATTTGCATACTTTACAAATTTTGTAAACTTAAATATCTTGGAACTAATGTAGATATTTGCAAACCTTGAACAGCATTTTTATTCTTCCGTGGAATTCTATGTGATACACCTAAAAAACCAAAGGGGTGAAAATTTGATCATAGTACGTACTAGTAGTAAACAACTTGACCCAGAGATTTTAGTGACGGGTACGGTTCTCTTTAGTAGTCTATTGTGTAAATACAACCAGTGAGAACATTGGGAACATTTGAGTTATCTGAGTTCATGATGTCAGTTTCCAATCAGTTTGTCATGTCCATTGAGAACCATGCCACCTAACATGCAGACATGAAAATGTATTGACTGTCCTTTATGGCAACATGGTGACTGACTTACAACTTATTTTGTATACAATTGAGTTCTGAAGTCAAGTGACACTGGTAAGTGTAACCTGTCCAAGAACTATGCCATGTTATTTGGAAATCCAAACTCTAGGCTATGTTTATAATGAATCCTGCACAGAAAGTTTCTAAAAAAATATTTCATGGAGGCGACTTGTCTATCATGATGTCATCACACACTGACAGTCAAACCACAGTAGCATTTTTATTTAAAAAAAAATATGAATGGCAAAATTGTCAAAATAGGCAATTATAATACTATAATGATTGAAAGCTTCTAAACAAAAACACAAATGTCATGAAAAGCCCTTCAAATCACCATGTGGAGAGCCCTGAAGAAAACATGGTTGCCATGGAAATACCAAGTCATATTGACTCCCCCAAAAAGATTATTAACACTCCCGCTCTCCTTGGCTCTCCACCAGCCTGGTTTCTTAAGTCAAAATGTGAGCTACGAAAACGTTTTCCCAATTTTGACTCAACATAAAAACTCTTATATTCGAAGATAGTCATGTTTGACCAAATGAGACTTGATTCCGAGACAGAAGCCTACGTCAGCGAAAATTTGGTTTTTGGCGCCAAGAATGTTTGCGCTAAAACATTTCGATTTCTCAGGCATTTTAAGCTCGACTTTTAGAAATTCAGCCGAGATGCTGTCATGTTTCTATTGAGCCATTCTCTAAAAGCTGAAATGTTTGATAAACATTATCTTACCAGAGTTGTCCATAGCTCTCCTGTCGTCAAATGGAATCTTGTTCTTGAGGTACAACAGTTCTTCGATTTCTCTTGGAGAAGCCTTCTTTGTTTCTGTTCCCCGCCTTATATAGTAACGATGCTCCCCTTTCTCGCTTTCTTTACACGTATGTGGCCTGTTATCGGAAGCCATGGCCCAAATCACCAATACATGCTTTCTTTTTTCTCCCGGGTTTTCCACGACTTCAGGTGACAGGATGGGGAAATATTCGGGCTGGATGTTTGCTCGGCACGCTCCCATGATCTCTTTATGTATTCGATCTAGGTCCTTTCCTGGAACACCTAGTGGGGGAAGAATGATTTGGCGATCATCTCCTTGATCTTCCCAGTTTTCCTTTTCTTCCACGCCAATAATTATGTATCCACCATTGTCATTGTAAAAGTCGTTCGCGAAGGCGCAAATTGTACGAATGATTTGCCAATAAGTTCCACCTTCTTTTCTACTGTGCCACGCTTTCTTGAATTCAACTCTTTGTTTCTCCACTCCTTGTAAACTCAGTAGATCGTTTACATTGATTAAAAGACTCGAAGCAGAGCGAGCCATCTCTGTTAGCTCCTGCTTTCTTCTTTGCGTTTGAAGAGGCAGCGATCAATTAACTACTGTAGCAGAAAACTCGGACATCACGCGATGCTTGGCAGAGGTCCAAGCGTCGCGCGATAGCGTGACACAACCCCCTTGGTTGCACGTGACGTCATCATTTCTAAAATCCAAAACTAAATAGCCACCAAAGTTACTACCTTCATCAGGCATGAGAAGGGATAAATTAATAACTGTGAACAACCTTTCAGCTCAAGAAAATGCTTTGTCTAAAAACAGGCACATTTTAAATTTCCGAATTATCGGCTGTGCGTGACTTAAAGCTGTCTAAAGCTATGAACGTGTTGTCGACAAATATCTACTAACGTCAGGATTTTAGCCTTTTTAGAAGTTTGAGTATTAGGAAAAAAAGCTTATTTAAATGTTTGCTTGATTAGTTCAGATAATCAGTGGCCGAGATAGCCGAAGTAAGTACCAGATATTTACACTGTTTTCCGGTCCCCATGCCGGTGTCCGTTAGAGGAACTCCAACATGGCTGCTCCATACTGGAGGCTCTGCAGATCGGGAAACCGCACAGACCTAAAACTAGGAGAAGTGTCTTGAGTTTATTCACTGAATGGTTTTGGAATTATTTTTTAATTGCGTGACGGTGCGAAAAAATTTACGTTCGAAACAAACAAGTGTAGTGTGAATGTAACGCTGGCTAAAGAAACCAGCTGAGGAGCACATTTACACGTCTACAGCAGCTGTCAACTTCAATTTTTTTCCATACTCATCAGCAGTGAGCGAGATAACTAAAGATACCTCATCCAAGAAGCGCAACCAACACCCAAGCCGGACTGCATGGCAGAAACAAAGAAACTGTTTCACGACCCTAACTCGGGTACTCTCTGGATGATTTTCATGCTTTACGTCTTCATGTTTTCGAGAAGGTTTGCTGATTAGTTTTCAACATTTTGGTGTACAGAAATCGGAGAGAATTATCTGAAAACGCCTTCGAGACAGTTATTTGGTTCAGAAAATAAATTCCGTAACAATATATGATACTGTCATTAATACTGACTTGCAGAGAAAAAAAAGTAAGTGGATTAACAAGATCGCTTTAAAAGTAGCGCAAAGCAAAGTCGATTTAAATAACTTTCAAGACTAAAATCATGATGTGAGGTAACAATGAAAAGCAAATATATGTTCTGTTTTGCGTCGCTTCACAACACTGGTTTCATGTGTAGTAAATGCTTTTTTGTTTCTCCTTGTCACTTACGGATGGTAAATCAAACATCAAACGCCACTTGACCGTACCAAAAACCAGTGCATTGAAAACCAGTGGTGCGGAGATGTGGTTGCTGTTGGAAGTTACATTGACGGAATAAACGAGATTGTGAAGGTTGCCTCCTATCCTCATAAAAGTATCTGTTTAGAGTAAGAGATGAGGCGGGATTCTGGAATGTTATTAGATTGGTAGTGCTGGCAGCAGGTTTTTCCGGATAAATTGCATATCGTCAACTATGACCTGCCCCTCCTTGCTAGAAGATAAAAAATACTGCAAGGTTATGTTAGTTCAGAGCTTTAAGTTTTTGTGTTAATTGCTGAGCGTAGAAGCTGAGAACCGTAGTGGCTGCACTTTCAGTCTGTGTAGGAACAGATCTGCGGATTGAACGGTTGCTTTCGCGTTAGACCGAGTCGTCTTTTTTGCTGTGCTTGAAACTGGCTCAGGCTCCATATTATAGTATTATCTAAGCCTAAAGGATGGGAGCTTTAGTCAAATAGTGGGTGAAAAAGTACGTGAAACTTTAATTAAATTCTCTTTAATAAAAAGGTCTCCTATTGAGCGTACATGATGTCATGGCAGTCACATTGGTGTTTCACAACAGTGGGAAGGCGGCCATGTTGGCGTAGTACCAAACCAATCCTGTGGGATTTCAACCCTTTTCTGATGCAAACACTTTCTTTTGTCCCAAAAATTTCCATGGCTGCTGTGCACGTGAGGGAATACGCTCTATTGGTCAAAATAGGAAAACTTTGACCTTCAAAGCTTCTCTTAATTACGAGTATGCTCTTTATTGCCTCGTTCCTAGGTCTCGATATTTCGCCTCGGTCAATCGTCGATGGGTCACATGGTCCGACTCGGATACGTCACCAAATATCGATATACGAGAATTCAGTCTAAAACAATAGACCTCGGCACGAGGCTCTGGGGAATAACTACAGAGTTTGTGGGGTTTATTCCCAAGAGCCTCGTGCTGGGGTCTATTGTTTTAGGCTGAATTTTAATATATCGAAATTGGTCTATTGACTGTGAAGGCCTGGGAAAACTAGGTAAACACTCCCTTAAGCTTGCAGTTCACTTGATTTACAACGTTTGGATGCAAGAGGCCACGCGACGAGCAATTAAAGTGCTTGGTTTGTTATTGCCGGATCTCTTGATCAGGAAATGCTCGCACCAGACGTCACTCTAAGTGTTATAAAACCAAATTGATTGCAAGGCTGGTACTACGGCAGAAAGACAATATTTATGGTCAATATTTCAACTAGCAGAGCTAGTCTTCTTCAGGGCCAGTACTTAATACAATTGTTGGCAGCTAATAGTGTTTGGGGCTAGGCGGGTTGTTTCTGTTGTTCGTATCTGCTGCGCGCATCACTCTTGTTAAATAGCTCCCCTTTCTAAATGAAAGCAGGCTGTGTAATCCTCAATAATTCCACAGTGTGGTAGAGGTCAATTCAAAAGTTTTTGTTCCCTTGGCCACTAAGACACCTTTCTTTTAATATAACGTATTGCATTTCTTTTTTTCTGATTTTGTATTTTTGTCAATTGTGAGTGAGCCTGAAGCGAACAAACGAGACAGCAGATCTAATCGATGAAAAACTAGTCTGTGTAGCACTTTTCCCGTAAAACGCAAGAAAATGTGTCGGCACTGAGTGATACCAAGACGCAAAGGAATTGTGGTTATGCGTGAATGAAAGAATTAAGATGCGCTGTTTTCCATGTGCTTTCTCAGTTCAATCGATGAAAGCAGGGTTGGAAGGTCATGAAACTGAGATATCGGGAAAAAACAGGAGCATATCATCAGTCCATAACATCCAACAAATCACTCTTGTGGAGTCTCCACTAATACTAACAGAAGTCATTTTGAATATGACAAACGAAGCAGTTAGTGACAGGTCAAAGGCACTCCGCCGTGATGATAGAGAACCGACTCAGTTATCAAAATTTTATCGTTAACTTATCGCAAGGATTAAAACACAAATGAATATATATGAAAGATCTCATATTTGAACTACGGAGAAAGATATGTTGACGTGATTGATCACAGGCAGACCACTCGTTCGTGGTTTAATATATGTTTTTTATTATATGGTTCTGTCTCACAAGGACTGGGAACTACCAAATTTACGAATTTGATTGGCTAAAATGGATATTGACCAAGGTCTAGATTTTCCCATCTAGACCGGCAGCTAGACCAGTTATGTTTTTAAGCGAAAAAATTGCAAACTGAAATGCAAAATCATTGACTGTTTTCATCTAAGAATATTTATTTTTGTAAGCTCCAAAAAGCTGATGAGAAAAAATGTAAAGAGGACGAGCAAACTTTGAAAGAATTAAATTCGGCCGCTCATCACCGTTTGCAAGAAAACTGTCACTTAGTACAAACCAGTTACATTTAACGAATTAAATTGTTCTTGTTTTTGCCATATAATAAGCATCTTATTAACCGAGCTAAGTCGGTCTGTATGGGAGAATCTTGACCTCGGTCGTGTGTACAGACCTCACTGCGTTCGCCTCGGTCAAGATTCTCCCATACAGACCACCTACTCGGTTAATAAGAGCTAAATATGAAACGAAGAGAATCTATGAGGGTTACGAATAAAGCTCTGAAAATTGCACATCTAAATCACGTCTCGGTCTGAATAACTCAATAAAGTTAAATGAAACCTTAATCGACTCATGTATGGTGTTTTTTCGCCTTCTTGGACCGTCTAAAGTGTCTTTAGCGAAATTACTTTTGGCCGGTGACGGTTAAGACAAGAGAGGGAGACAAGTCTCCCTCTCATGTCTTACATGCAACCGTCACCGGTCGAAAAGAGTAGGGGACGCAGTTCCCGGTGTGGTGGTCTATCTCTATCTTTGGTTTCAGCTAATATTGCATGCATGGGTTGGGTGGGTGGGTGAGATCAAATATGGACAGGTAATGGGTTCCTGATATGGACTGATAGCGGCAGCCAGAGACGCCTTTACAAGCTGACGTTTGACCTCACCCAATAGAGAATTTTAAACTGCCATGAGATTATCAGTGATACGTGCGGTATATAAAAACATACGTACAAGATGTACACTAGAAGTTTTTTTCAATCGGCTTATGGTGATTTTTAGACTGGACGGAAAAAAGTCTGGAATCTGAGAAGCGTGACAGAAATCCGTCATTTTAAAATCAATAGCTCAAACTGGCTATGCCTTCCAGTCAACGTTTTCCTTCCTGTCTTCAAACTTCAAGCACTCAAATTGAAACTCCGAAGAGAATTGCCGATTGAAAGCCGATTTGTAGCGTCCTTTCTACCTGCAGTCAAAGTTTTAAAAAAATCTGTACGTGGGAAGTTTTTGGGCGCGAACGTCCCTTAAATAAACTGATTTGGTCAAAAACTGGAAAAATCAACATATTTTGCTTCACCGCGTCCCAGGAGACAACAACATTACACGACCAAGGTAGTTTATTTTCAAAAGGCAATAACAGATTAACCAATCAGATTGCTCTAGTGCCGGGCAAATATTCTCTAAGTATTTGACAGCCTACTGTCCCGAATAATGTTGTCCAGTAGTTTATAACTTACTTTTATCAATCGCAAGCAGAAACAAAATACAAACTGACAAATGATTCAATTATTGATTGCTTTCTTCACCTTTGAAGGAATCTACAAGAATATAAACTGTACCACATCTGATGACTGGAATGAAGGTCATCCGTTCAGGGATCGCGGTAACATCGCTCGGTTTATATCTTACGTTAAGGACAGACGCTGTGGCTTTAAAGTTGGTAGAATAACATTTAACACCTCTCTGGCCTGGTTGTCGTTTTTCTTTGGACTTACGGGTTTGTTATATCACTTCTTCTAATTTTCGTCAAGTTTTCAGTTGATTGCCGACAGACTTGTATATGAACAAAAGTATTGTAGTGAACTCATACCAACTGAAAAGATTCCTGGCACATACAAACCCTGTGTTGTTTGGACTACTAGTCCTTCTACCATTACACCACATTACTTGTACTTCGTCAAGGTCCGCGTGCTTAGCTTTCTTTTTCTTTTTTTTTTTGTCGCGGGTTATTGCGTACACATGACGGTGGCAACAAAATATAGATTAGTACCGAGGTTCATGATATGTCCGTTCGTTGGCAAGCTATGAGATACAAATTAAGGTTTGTATAAAAGTTTACAGTTTAAAGTAACATGGAACAAGAACAAAGCAGCGTGACTCAGAGACTCAGTGCCGTTTAAACTAACAAAACCCTGGACTTCAACGCCTTAAACCTTTGGTCCCGCTGTGACCGCTATTCAAACTCCTCAGCCACACATGCTTCTCGCGTTTAGTTTTTCGGGCCTTACTAAGATTGACAGAGGATAAATTTACGGTTACTTATTCACGTTATTTGATAATAAAAGAGCTATTGAAGTTTACATTTCAGATCAAATTTTGTTGCTTTTCTCATGGACCTTCATGTGTTGAAGCTAAAAATAAATAAACAACAATAATCTGGACAATGAAAGTGAAGAGTGATCATCGCAGTAAATTTTCCAGATTTAAGCAACTTGGAAAAAAGAAGCCTGAAAAAAATCAAGGCTTCAACGGGAACAATGAACAATGATGTGTTGTTTTTCTGACCGACTCAGAATGCAGTTCGCTGTTCCAAAAGGAATACTGGACAGCCCAAAGAAAGGACGCTACAAATCGGCTTCAATCGGCAATTCTCTTCGGAGTTTTCATTTGAGTGCTTGAAGTTTGAAGACAGGAAGGAAAACGTTGACTGGAAGGCATAGCAGTTTGAGCTATTGATTTTTAAAATGACGGATTTCTGTCACGCTTCTCAGATTCCAGACTTTTTTCCGTCCAGTCTAAAAATCACCATAAGCCGATTGAAAAATAACTTCTAGTGTACATCTTGTACGTATGTTTTTATATTACCGCACGTATCACTGATAATCTCATGGCAGTTTAAAATTCTCTATTGGGTGAGGTCCAAACGTCAGCTTGTAAAGGCGTCTCTGGCTGCCGCTATCAGTCCATATCAGGAACCCATTACCTGTCCCATATTTGATCTCACCCACCCACCCAAACCCATGCATGCAATATTAGCTGAAACCAAAGATAGAGATAGACCACCACACCGGGAAACTGCCGTCCCCTACTCTTTTCGACCGGTGACGGTTGCATGTAAGACATGAGAGGGAGACTTGTCTCCCTCTCTTGTCTTAACCGTCACCGGCCAAAAGTAATTTTCGCTATAAGACACTTTAGACGGTCCAAGAAGGCGAAAAAACACCATACATGAGTCGATTAAGGTTTCATTTAACTTTATTGAGTTATTCAGACCGAGACGTGATTTAGATGTGCAATTTTCAGAGCTTTATTCGTAACCCTCATAGATTCTCTTCGTTTCATATTTAGCTCTTATTAACCGAGTAGGTGGTCTGTATGGGAGAATCTTGACCGAGGCGAACGCAGTGAGGTCTGTACACACGACCGAGGTCAAGATTCTCCCATACAGACCGACTTAGCTCGGTTAATAAGATGCTTATTATATGGCAAAAACAAGAACAATTTAATTCGTTAAATGTAACTGGTTTGTACTAAGTGACAGTTTTCTTGCAAACGGTGATGAGCGGCCGAATTTAATTCTTTCAAAGTTTGCTCGTCCTCTTTACATTTTTTCTCATCAGCTTTTTGGAGCTTACAAAAATAAATATTCTTAGATGAAAACAGTCAATGATTTTGCATTTCAGTTTGCAATTTTTTCGCTTAAAAACATAACTGGTCTAGCTGCCGGTCTAGATGGGAAAATCTAGACCTTGGTCAATATCCATTTTAGCCAATCAAATTCGTAAATTTGGTAGTTCCCAGTCCTTGTGAGACAGAACCATATAATAAAAAACATATATTAAACCACGAACGAGTGGTCTGCCCTGTGATCAATCCACCGTCAACATATCTTTCTCCGTAGTTTCAAATATGAGATCTTTCATATATATTCATTTGTGTTTTAATCCTTGCGATAAGTTTAACGATAAAATTTTGATAACTGAGTCGGTTCTCTATCATCACGGCGGAGTGCCTTTGACCTGTCACTAACTGCTTCGTTGGTCATATTCAAAATGAATTCTGTAGTATTAGTGGAGACTCCACAAGAGTGATTTGTTGGATGTTATGGACTGATGATATGCTCCTGTTTTTCCCGATATCTCAGTTTCATGACCTTCCAACCCTGCTTTCATCGATTGAACTGAGAAAGCACATGGAAAACAGCGCATCTTAATTCTTTCATTCAGCATAACACAATTCCTTCTGCGTCTTGGTATCACTCAGTGCCGACACATTTTCTTGCGTTTTACGGGGAAAAGTGCTACACAGACTAGTTTTTCATCGATTTAGATCTGCTCTGATAGTCTCGTTGTTGTTCGCCTTCAGGGCGCACTCACAATTGACACAAAAACTACAAATATCAGAAAAAAAAGCAAATGCAATACGTTATATTAAAAGAAAGGTGTCTTAGGTGGCCAAGGGAACAAAAACTTTGATTGACCTCTAGCCATCACTGTGGAATTATTGAGGATTACACTCAGCCCTGCTTTCATTTATAGAAAGGGCGAGCTATTTATACAAGAGTTGATGCTCGCGCAGCAGATTACGAACAACAGATAACAACCTCCGCCTAGCCCCAAACACAACTATTAGCTGCCTCACGATCATTGTATTAATGTACTGGCCCTGAAGATAGAGCTAGTCTCTGCTATGTTGCAATATTGACGCATCATATTATGTGTCTCTTCTGCCTGTAGTATCCCAGCCTTGCAATCAATTGTTTGGTTGTTATTAGGAAACACTTAGAGTGACGTCTGGGTGCGAGCATTTTTCCTTGATGCAAGATGTGATCCGGCAATTAACAAAACCAAAGCACTGTTCATTGCTCGTGTCGCGTGGCCTCTTGCATGCCAAAGCGTTTTGGTAAATTCAAGTGAAACTGCAAGCTTATAGGGGTGTGTTTAGCCTAGTTTTTTTTTTTCCCAGGCCTTCACTTATGTCAATAGTACACAATTTTCTGATATATTAAAATTTCGAGGGTTCCTAAAAACTAATAGCACCTCGAGCAGCGCGAGGCTTCTTTTGGGAATAAACCCCACAAAACTTCTGTAGGTTATTCCGCCAGAGCCTTCGTGCCGAGGTGGTCCTATTGTTTTTATGTACGTGTAAATTCTCGTAATATTCGATATTTGGTGGACGTTATCCGAGTCGGGACCGATGATGCCCTTCTATCGTACGCATTGACCGAGGCGAATATATCGAGACCTTAGGAACGCAGGTCAATAAAGAGCATACTCGTAATTAAGAAGAAGCTTTGAAGGTCAAAAAGTTGTCCCTATTATTGACCAATAGAGCGTATTCCCTCCACGTTGCACAGCCAAGCCCTGCAAATTATTTGTGGACAAAAGCAAAAGTGTTTGCATCAGAAAAGGGTTGAAATATCCCACAGGATTGGTTTAGGTACTACGCCAACATGGCCGCCTTTCCCACATGTTGTGAAAACACCCAATGTGAACTGCCATGACCATCATGTACGCTCAATAGGAGACCTTTTTATTAAAGAGAATTTAATTACAGTTTCACGTAACTTCTTCACCCACTATTTGACTAAAAGCTCCCATCCTTTAGGCTTAGATAATACTATAATATGGGAGCCTGAGGGCCATGTTTCAAGCACAGCAAAAAGGACGACTCGGTCTAACGCGAAAGCAACCGTTGTCAATCCAGCCAGATCTGTTCCTATCACAGAGCTGAAAGTGCAGCGCACTACGGTTCTCAGCTCCTACGCATCAGCGAATTTAAACACTACAAACTTAAAGTCTCTTGAACATAACAATAACCTTGCAGTATTTTTTGTTATCTTGCTAAGCAAGGAGGGGCAGGTCAGAGTTGACGATATGCAATTTTATCCGGAAAAACCTGCTGCCAGCACTACCAATCTAATAACATTCCAGAATCCCGCCTCATCTGCTTACTCTATAACATGATACTTTTATGAGGATAGGAGGCAACCTTCACAGATCTCGTTTATTCCGTTCAATTGTAACTTTCCAACATGCAAACCGCAATCGCCGCACCACTGGTTTCAATGTCACTGGTTTCTTGGTTACGTGTCGAAGTGTGGCGTTTGATAGTTTGTGTTTGTGATTTACTATCTCGTAATAGTGCCAAGGAGAACAAAACAAAAGCTATTCTTACTACATCATGGAAACCAGTGGTTGTGAAAGTCGACGTCAGAACATGACACAGATATTTAAGCTTTTTCCTTGTGTGCCGTTTCACACTCATGATTTTAGTCTTGGAAAGTTATTTAAATCGCCTTTGCCTTTGCGCTACTTTTAAAGCGTGATCTGTGTTAATCCACTTACTTTTTTTTTCTCTGGCAGGTCAGTATTAATGACAGTATTCATATAATTTTGTGTGTCTCGGAATTTATTTCTGAACGCCAAATAACTGTCCTCGAAGGCGTTTTCCAGATAATCCTCGTTCCTTATTTTCTGTACACCAAATATGTTGAAAAACTAATCAGCAAACCTTCTCGAAAAAACATGAAGAGAGCGTTAAAGCTTGAAAATCATCCAGAGAAGTACCCGAGTTAGGGTCGTGAAAACAGTTTCTTTGTTTCTGCCATGCAGGTCCGGCTGGGTGGGTGTTTTGGTTGGCGCTGCTTGGATGAGGTGATCTTGTAGTATATCCTCCGCAATCCACTGCTGTGATGAGATATCGGAAACAAAATTGAAGTTGACAGCTGCTGTAGACGTGTAAATGTTGCTCCTCAGCTGGTTTTCTTTAGCCATGCGTTACAATTCACACTACACTTGTTTGTTGTTCGAAATCGTAAATTTTTTCTGCACACCGAATCACGCAATTAAAAAAAATGACGGATTCCAAAACCATTCAGTGAATAATCTCAAGACACTTCTCCTAGTTTTAGGTCTGTGCGGTTTCCCGATCTGGCAGAGCTCTCTGTGCCTTAGTATGGAGCAGCCCATGGTTTGGAGTTCCTCATGAGACCGGACACCGGCATTGGGGACCGGAAAACAGTGTAATAGGGAGCTTTAGATTTGGACTACGAGTACGAGATTGACTACGAGTACGACTTTTTAATTCTAGTTTTCAGGCTTTCACATTATCACAACACATTACCCCATGTTCATTCCCATGGCTACCTTCTCTCTACCTCAATACCAACATGAATAGGAAGGGCTCTGGATAATGTCACTGGTTTGACATTCGAAAGTCGTACTCTATCTGTGACTACTCGTACTCGTAGTCCAATCTAAAGTCTCCTAATATCTTTACTGGACTTACTTCGGCTATCTCGGCCATACGGATTATCTGAAGCTAGTGATCATAGGCAAACATTTTTTAAAATAAGCTTTTTTTCCTAATTCCTCAAAACTTCTATATAAAGGCTAAAATCCTGACGTTAGTAGATATTTGGTCGACCAACTTACGTTCAATAGCTTTTAGAACATGCTTTAAGTCACGCACGGTGTCATCGTGGATAATTCGGGAAATTTAAAATGTTTCCTGTTTTTAGACAAAGCATTTTCTTGAGCTGTGAAACGGTTCGTTCACAGTTTTTAATTCTAATCCCTCTCATGCCTGATTGAAAGTTAGTAACTTCTGGGTGGCTGATTTAGTTTTGGCTTTTAGAGAACTGATGAACGTCACGGGTTTGGGCCAAAAAAAAAAACCAAGGGGGGTTGTGTCACGCTATCGGGGGGCGCGCGTCTGGACCTCTGCCAAGCTCG
>JAHPZR010043685.1:5000-12500 GCA_019787425.1 Platygyra sinensis
TTAAACATTCAACCGCATGGCCAGTACCATGCTTAAAAACGCAGCGTATCGAATCTGAAAAGACCTACGGTCCAAAAATTCATAACTGAGTGACTAACTACAGGGGACCGCCTACGATAAACACTGCCATTTTTTGTTAAGTTAAACTTGTGTACACTTATGGGTGAAATTTGTTAACGTAAAAAAATAAATTGAAAAATAGTGAAACCACACGCTGAACAATTGCATGCTTACAATTGATCATTTTTTGACTCTCTGATCTAAGAAAAACAAACCTTGAAATCATTATCACTATCATTATCATTATCACTATCGTTATCGTTATCGTTATCGTTATCGTTATCGCCAGCGGCCAGCGCCAGCGGCCAGCGCCAGCGGCCAGCGCCAGCGGCCAGCGCCAGCGGCCAGCGCCAGCGCCAGCGTCAGCGTCAGTGTTAGTGTTAGTGTTACTAATAATTGCGATCAGGAGCTCCGTTTTCAGGCTTGGCTAAATCCATATATCAATTTTGTTTTTCTTGCTTTCCTAGGTACGCGAATCTCTCATCGAAAAATTCCCGAGCTTGAAGATGAAAAAGAAGTACGTGGTTAAAACAAAACAATGTGACAACCGTGACAGCAGCTTGTCCGTTGAAACAGCAACAGCAACAACGAATTCAGTCCATCTCGTAACTGTCAACAAGTCTCCGACAGGTTCCCGAAAGAACAACGAGTCAACTCCATTAAAACTCGTAAACTTGGAGCAAGAACTTGTGGTAGGTCGAGAGGATTCGTTCGGTGACTGCTCTGTGAGGCTTACAAACCTGGCCAAGTTACCACCAAAATATGCTGACGTGTTTGATGTACCGGCCTCAAAGCTTTTCAGCGTAAATAAACCACCAATAAAAGGCCAGGAATATTGGCGCCATCTTCGGTTAACATCATGTGTCCCGAAGATTATCCGATTACGCCGAGGGAGGCCTACGACAATCCGACGTTTGCTTTCTGGAGAGGTGCCCCTCAGTCGATGTGAAATATGCGTGATCATAAATTGAATAATCTTGTGTGAAAAGATTGACTTTAGTTGAAAATTCATTTGTTCTCACATGGTGAGTCCCCTATATTAAAAACATTTGCAGCAGCTTAGGTATATTGATATACTTCTTTCTCAGAGCGCTAATGCGTTATTTGTTTAATTTTATTGTTGGAACTGCCACAGAAGTGGATATATTTAACCTTAAATTACCAACAGAGTACTGACAGATGTTAATTGTATATACGAATTAAAGTACATAGAACAAGTTTCGTGAATGACTGACATTGCTATCTGATTGAAATTACCTGAACGTTGCATCTACCATAAAGTATGCATGAACGTTATTATCCATGCCCACGTAAACTAATTTCAAAGCCAAGTGAAGTTGCAGTCCAGCCTTCTAATGCAGAAAAATAGGGTACTGACACTATTCCTAGTCGATAGCGAGTCGAGAGCGTTTCCTGCGAAATATACAGTAGGTACTTCAGGCGGTACCGTCCACAGTACGCCAGAAGAATTTGAAACGGAGATTTCACTCTGACCAACGCAGCCTGCAGAACAGGATGGTTAGTGGTGCGGAGAGCGAAACCCGATACACGAGCGGAGAGCACGACCATGATTGAGAGCGCGAAACGCGAGGTGAAAGAAATCTTTGGTCTCGTACTTCGTGCTCGTGGTCGCGCTCCGCCCTCGAGTGTCTTGCTCCGCCCTCGAGTGTCTCGCTCTCTGCTGCCCTTGTAATTCACCTGTTCTGCAGGTTAGACAAAACGCAACAACTGTTTTCCGTCCACATTACCCCGGAGGAATTTGAAAAAGCAACAATCGGCGGTCATGATTTGTAGTAAGTAGGTTTATTTCTTATTCTCACAAGCGAATTTTGCCGAAGAGGAAAAGGGAGCAAATGTTGGCTCATCCTCGGTGTAAAAACCTGTGACACTCACCAGTGACGTAAAACAAAGAATACAAAGAAGTGAACATAACAGACCCTAACCCTAACAATAGTTACAAATTAAAACAAAGAAAAACTTCACAGGTTTTTTGACACCGAGGTAAACCCTAAATGTTCGGTGGAAGTTATGTTACCGTTATAGCGCGGATTTCTGGCCAGATTTTTAGAATTCTGTTGTAAAGGGGTCCGATACATGTATAAACTTTGCCAAATCATTTTTGAAGATAACATCTCCGCCGAGATGTGTATTTCAGAATCTACGAGTAATTTCCATTTACCGTACGTGGTTATCATTGTCCAAACATTTTTGAGACATGTTGATTTGAGCGCTTTATTAAAAGACTTAAGACCCGGATACACGGTGCAACATTGCACGCAATATTGCGCGCAACATTTTTTACTCGACGTGACTACACGGTCGCAACATTTCGTGCAACATTACGCGCAATATTTGATGAGCGGCTGCCAAGATATAGGTTTTCTTTAAAATTGTAAATTGTAAGTATTTGTTCAGTTGATTGTACCTTCGTAAAACCAAAGATAAATATACACAGAAACGAAACAAGCTAAAGACCTTTGCTACCTTTCCGCCCGCTATGGCTACTCCCTACCACCACGCGAGTAATATAAAAGCTGATTATAGAAGTGAATGAAAATATCCTGAACAAAACTTTTGGATTCCGAACCACAGGTAAGGCTTACCAAAAAAGATTACTTGACTCTGTAATAATAAATTAGCGAACCCCCTTCTTCGGCAGATTAAACCAACGCTTTCTTTTTACGTGAAACGTACGACGAGTGACATTTAGGTCAGCGGTTAAATTTGAATGTGAGATTTGATTGGCTGAACACTGAAATTTGCGTCACAATATTGCACGAAATGCTGCAGATGGTGGATACACGAAGAAATTTGTTGCGCGGAATGTTGCAGAAGTAGGACGAAATTCTACTGCTGCAATATTGCGCGCAATATTGCGCGCAACAATTTTAGGGGTGGATACACGATGCAATTTAGACATTGCGTGCAATATTGCGCGCAATATTGCACCGTGTATCCGGACCTATTTTTATTATCACTGATCATTGGGTTTGTGTTTGAGGAATATTCGGGTAGGAAACTCATGTGGTTATTGTGACGTCTACGTTTTCGAAAAGTTCCGTTTTTAAATTGTTTTCCGTCCATGGCCACACGAAAACGCAAATTCCTTCGGTTTCAAGAGCGTTTTCAGAAAGCTCCGTTTTAAAAATATTTTCCGTCCTCACCAAAACGCAAAGCAGGAGATTTCAAAATTCCTCCGGTTCGTAGAACGTTTCCTAAAAGCCCTGCTTTCGTGACGGATTAGTGTGGATGGACCGCGTATTCGTAAAAATAGAGCTCCGTCTTCAAACTTCTCCGGCATGACCGTGTGGACGTGCTAAGTCGTAGAACTCATGAGCGTTTTCCGTGAAAAGTACAATGGTTAATTTGATGCATTATTCTAACGAATTAATTCATTGTCAGAACTATACTTTGATTGCAATTGGACGTCTTAAAGTTGTGCCTGAAAACTACAATGAAATTATAAAAATAAAGATAAAAAATAAAAAAAATTGGGAAAAGGTGGAAAGTGGATGATACGACTGATTGGCTTTCCCAGTAGTGACCCACTAAAAAACATTTGTTTTATTGCTTGGAAACTTGAATGACAGAAAAAACATTCTTTGTAAACAGGAGCCATAATGATTATGGCTCCTGTTGTAAAGAAATATCGTTCCAATCAATTAATTACGGGAGCCAATCAGTCGTATCATCCACTTTCCACCTTTTCCCAATTTTTTTTATTTTTTATCTTTATTTTTATAATTTCATTGTAGTTTTCAGGCACAACTTTAAGACGTCCAATTGCAATCAAAGTATAGTTCTGACAATGAATTAATTCGTTAGAATAATGCATCAAATTAACCATTGTACTTTTCACGGAAAACGCTCATGAGTTCTACGACTTAGCACGTCCACACGGTCATGCCGGAGAAGTTTGAAGACGGAGCTCTATTTTTACGAATACGCGGTCCATCCACACTAATCCGTCACGAAAGCAGGGCTTTTAGGAAACGTTCTACGAACCGGAGGAATTTTGAAATCTCCTGCTTTGCGTTTTGGTGAGGACGGAAAATATTTTTAAAACGGAGCTTTCTGAAAACGCTCTTGAAACCGAAGGAATTTGCGTTTTCGTGTGGCCATGGACGGAAAACAATTTAAAAACGGAACTTTTCGAAAACGTAGACGTCACAATAACCACATGAGTTTCCTACCCGAATATTCCTCAAACACAAACCCAATGATCAGTGATAATAAAAATAGGTCCGGATACACGGTGCAATATTGCGCGCAATATTGCACGCAATGTCTAAATTGCATCGTGTATCCACCCCTAAAATTGTTGCGCGCAATATTGCGCGCAATATTGCAGCAGTAGAATTTCGTCCTACTTCTGCAACATTCCGCGCAACAAATTTCTTCGTGTATCCACCATCTGCAGCATTTCGTGCAATATTGTGACGCAAATTTCAGTGTTCAGCCAATCAAATCTCACATTCAAATTTAACCGCTGACCTAAATGTCACTCGTCGTACGTTTCACGTAAAAAGAAAGCGTTGGTTTAATCTGCCGAAGAAGGGGGTTCGCTAATTTATTATTACAGAGTCAAGTAATCTTTTTTGGTAAGCCTTACCTGTGGTTCGGAATCCAAAAGTTTTGTTCAGGATATTTTCATTCACTTCTATAATCAGCTTTTATATTACTCGCGTGGTGGTAGGGAGTAGCCATAGCGGGCGGAAAGGTAGCAAAGGTCTTTAGCTTGTTTCGTTTCTGTGTATATTTATCTTTGGTTTTACGAAGGTACAATCAACTGAACAAATACTTACAATTTACAATTTTAAAGAAAACCTATATCTTGGCAGCCGCTCATCAAATATTGCGCGTAATGTTGCACGAAATGTTGCGACCGTGTAGTCACGTCGAGTAAAAAATGTTGCGCGCAATATTGCGTGCAATGTTGCACCGTGTATCCGGGTCTTAAGTCTTTTAATAAAGCGCTCAAATCAACATGTCTCAAAAATGTTTGGACAATGATAACCACGTACGGTAAATGGAAATTACTCGTAGATTCTGAAATACACATCTCGGCGGAGATGTTATCTTCAAAAATGATTTGGCAAAGTTTATACATGTATCGGACCCCTTTACAACAGAATTCTAAAAATCTGGCCAGAAATCCGCGCTATAACGGTAACATAACTTCCACCGAACATTTAGGGTTTACCTCGGTGTCAAAAAACCTGTGAAGTTTTTCTTTGTTTTAATTTGTAACTATTGTTAGGGTTAGGGTCTGTTATGTTCACTTCTTTGTATTCTTTGTTTTACGTCACTGGTGAGTGTCACAGGTTTTTACACCGAGGATGAGCCAACATTTGCTCCCTTTTCCTCTTCGGCAAAATTCGCTTGTGAGAATAAGAAATAAACCTACTTACTACAAATCATGACCGCCGATTGTTGCTTTTTCAAATTCCTCCGGGGTAATGTGGACGGAAAACAGTTGTTGCGTTTTGTCTAACCTGCAGAACAGGTGAATTACAAGGGCAGCAGAGAGCGAGACACTCGAGGGCGGAGCAAGACACTCGAGGGCGGAGCGCGACCACGAGCACGAAGTACGAGACCAAAGATTTCTTTCACCTCGCGTTTCGCGCTCTCAATCATGGTCGTGCTCTCCGCTCGTGTATCGGGTTTCGCTCTCCGCACCACTAACCATCCTGTTCTGCAGGCTGCGTTGGTCAGAGTGAAATCTCCGTTTCAAATTCTTCTGGCGTACTGTGGACGGTACCGCCTGAAGTACCTACTGTATATTTCGCAGGAAACGCTCTCGACTCGCTATCGACTAGGAATAGTGTCAGTACCCTATTTTTCTGCATTAGAAGGCTGGACTGCAACTTCACTTGGCTTTGAAATTAGTTTACGTGGGCATGGATAATAACGTTCATGCATACTTTATGGTAGATGCAACGTTCAGGTAATTTCAATCAGATAGCAATGTCAGTCATTCACGAAACTTGTTCTATGTACTTTAATTCGTATATACAATTAACATCTGTCAGTACTCTGTTGGTAATTTAAGGTTAAATATATCCACTTCTGTGGCAGTTCCAACAATAAAATTAAACAAATAACGCATTAGCGCTCTGAGAAAGAAGTATATCAATATACCTAAGCTGCTGCAAATGTTTTTAATATAGGGGACTCACCATGTGAGAACAAATGAATTTTCAACTAAAGTCAATCTTTTCACACAAGATTATTCAATTTATGATCACGCATATTTCACATCGACTGAGGGGCACCTCTCCAGAAAGCAAACGTCGGATTGTCGTAGGCCTCCCTCGGCGTAATCGGATAATCTTCGGGACACATGATGTTAACCGAAGATGGCGCCAATATTTCCTGGCCTTTTATTGGTGGTTTATTTACGCTGAAAAGCTTTGAGGCCGGTACATCAAACACGTCAGCATATTTTGGTGGTAACTTGGCCAGGTTTGTAAGCCTCACAGAGCAGTCACCGAACGAATCCTCTCGACCTACCACAAGTTCTTGCTCCAAGTTTACGAGTTTTAATGGAGTTGACTCGTTGTTCTTTCGGGAACCTGTCGGAGACTTGTTGACAGTTACGAGATGGACTGAATTCGTTGTTGCTGTTGCTGTTTCAAACGGACAAGCTGCTGTCACGGTTGTCACATTGTTTTGTTTTAACCACGTACTTCTTTTTCATCTTCAAGCTCGGGAATTTTTCGATGAGAGATTCGCGTACCTAGGAAAGCAAGAAAAACAAAATTGATATATGGATTTAGCCAAGCCTGAAAACGGAGCTCCTGATCGCAATTATTAGTAACACTAACACTAACACTGACGCTGACGCTGGCGCTGGCGCTGGCCGCTGGCGCTGGCCGCTGGCGCTGGCCGCTGGCGCTGGCCGCTGGCGCTGGCCGCTGGCGATAACGATAACGATAACGATAACGATAACGATAGTGATAATGATAATGATAGTGATAATGATTTCAAGGTTTGTTTTTCTTAGATCAGAGAGTCAAAAAATGATCAATTGTAAGCATGCAATTGTTCAGCGTGTGGTTTCACTATTTTTCAATTTATTTTTTTACGTTAACAAATTTCACCCATAAGTGTACACAAGTTTAACTTAACAAAAAATGGCAGTGTTTATCGTAGGCGGTCCCCTGTAGTTAGTCACTCAGTTATGAATTTTTGGACCGTAGGTCTTTTCAGATTCGATACGCTGCGTTTTTAAGCATGGTACTGGCCATGCGGTTGAATGTTTAAATTTTTAGGCTGGCCTTGTCCAACCACATTTATTTTTTTTCTTTTCGAGACACCAATTGTGACACCTTGATCTTCTTGCGCTCCGAAACACGTGATGTAGCAACGCGTGTTTCGGAGCGCAAGTGAGTTCAAAGTACGGAACTTGTTATAGTGAACGGGTCATTTTGCGGTTTA